>AYEL01089070.1:0-13929 GCA_000484575.1 Olivierus martensii | reverse complement strand
GCCTTGCCTTCCTCATTTAATTACAATAAAAGAAAACTAGGCCGGATAATCGCGAACCGGATACTTGGGAGTGTACTGTAATTGCTAATGCTTTCTATCTAATTAGTTTATTTGGGTCTACTTTTCAAATTGTTACAATATTTTTTGGATCAACAGGACTCAATTTTAATTCTCTAATGTATATCCAACTGTGATGTACAAAGTAATGCATTAAATATTTTTATCTTATTTATATTGCTTGTTTTCTTGTTGAAAATCACCAGCACTGTAGTATTTCCACATACAACAGTTGGATAGCTGAAAATGTTACTTATAGAACAGTGATGCAATAATTTTTTCCATTACTGTATACTTTGGCATTTCTAACAATATCTTTTCTTAGAAATAGCTGTGAGGATTAGTGTTATGATAGTTAAAATTATGTTTGGCAAATGTATACTGTATTGGCGTTGCATTGGCAACATTGTAAAGGCATTGGAAGTGGGCTTCTGCTACGATCCTCCTACGTGTCATGTGCAAAAATTCCATACAATTCACACAAAAAGTACACTTGTTCACAAATTTAAATTTATAGAAGAAATTTCCCTTCTCTAAAATTTTTTGAATTTAGTCTTTTAATGTTCCATTATTATTTAACATATAAATTTAAATTTTTGTTTATTACAAGTTGTGACAAGAAAAGAGCAGCGTTCTGCTCGTTGTTCATTGTGTGAGGCCCGCAGGCCCGAGGACAATGTTGACAGGCGTTAGCCTAAAGAGCGATGAGCGACGTGCGTAAGGAGGGGTAATGAGAGTCATTTAGTCTTTTAATGTTCCATTATTATTTAACATATAAATTTAAATTTTTGTTTATTATTATGATTTGTTAGTGTATTTAGTGCCAAAAGTGAAAAAGAATAATTAAAAACTTTTCAATAAACAAATTTGTAGGAAGTGATTTTTTTGCCTTGTAGACTTTGTAATCACATCATCTTTTAGAAAACATTTATCAATTTTAAATAAAACATTTCCAACAGAATGATAATTAAACTGCTAGGAATTATTGTAGAAGAATCAAAAATACATAATTTACAAATAATTTTCCATGGACAAACTCATAATCTAAACATAACATATCTTTATGTTTAAATTATGAATTTATGTACATGGAAAATTGTCTGTAAAATATTTTTAAATAATAAGCAAAAATTAAATTTATTAGATTGATGCATAATTCCGTAGCGTTCTGATTTGGCTTGGCAACACTGCATTGCTGTTCATTTGTTTACCGTTAATTCCGTAGCGTTCTGATTTGGCCTAGCAACACTGCATTGCTGTTCATTTGTTTACCGTTTTTACATTGTCACTGTTTACTTTGGAGTGTTGTCTTGTGGAATACGAGCTGTCAGCGAGATTGTTACAAACGATTGTTATTTCTTCGCTGTTGAAGATGGAGTGTCAGGTCGAGAAAAACGAACATTTCCGACATATTCTGCTGTACGAGTTTAACCGAGGTTCAAGTGCAGTAAATGTGGCTAGGAACATCTATGAAGTGTATGGAACTAATGCCATTGGTGAAAGCACAGCAAGGAAATGGTTTTCTCATTTTAAAGTGAATCAGTTTGATTTGCATGATGGAAGATGCACAGGAAGACCATCAGATTTTGATGAGGAACGTTTAAACAATTTCATCCACGAAAATCCATGTCAGACAACCAGAGAATTGGCTAGTGTGATGGAATGTGACCAAGCAACCATCGTTCAACATTTGCATTCCATCCAAAACTGCTCTCCAAACTTGGATTGATGACTTCCAAAACTCAAAACCAACAGATTTCTACAGACGGGGGATCCAAAAACTACCCCAACGTTGGCAGGAAGTTATTGACAATGACGGAGATTACATTGTTGAATAGTTGCTTGCTTGATTTGGTCAAATTTTTAAATGAATTTCATAAATAAAACACTAAACAAACAAACTTAACAAACCTATATTTAAAACTCTACGGAATTATGCATCAACCTGATAAATTATCATATTGAATTCAAATTTTAACTGATATAAAAAAACACAATAAATTATACTCAGTTTATAATTAAAATATTTTTCAATCCATAAATATAGTGAGATATAGTATTACAAATAGAATAAGAAATTTTCTTAATGAAATATGTAATTCTCACATTTAAGATATTAAATAATAAGGATTATAAAGCTCAAAATTTTGCTGTTTATTGAAATTTGTTATACTGATTTTTCACTATATTTCCTATAATCCTAGAAAAAAATGAATTTTATCATTAAAAAAAAATTTGATTTTGGGATCAATTTTAATAATTTTAAATTAATTTTTCATTTTGTAAAAAATAATTTCATTTTTAATTGAATAAATATGGTGTTATTTCAAAAATAGTTTTGTTTTAATTCGTATAAATGTTTCCAAAATTTAATTTTAAATTAAATTTTGAAAATTAAAATTTGAATTTGAGAAAAATCTGTTTATAATATATTTAATATAATAAAATATGTAAAAATTTTGATTTTTATACATAAAATTGATATTTAACAATAATAAAATTTCATAAATAAAGCAATCAATCTCAAATAGTTAGAATCAAATTTAATGATTACTCACATAATGAGTAGATAAATAATAATTCAAATTTTTCTCTTAACCAAAGAGAAGTACCTGAACAAATACAATAGAACTCCAGCCTATCCAGCCTGCCCTTCCGCCACATTAGGCTGGATACTTGGGAGTGTACTGTATATAGATTTAGCAGTTAGAAAAACAAAAAATATGTCTCTAATATTTATCTAGTTTACTGTAGAGAATGCAAAATTTATATGTATTTCTAAATTTTGACAAACTTGTGTGTTAATGCAATAATTTTTTTCCACTAATATAAATTGTTATATTTGAAAAAAATTTAAAATATTTTCATTTGTGACTTTTCTGTTGTGTTTATAATCTAGTATTGTTAATGACTGTAATTATTTTATGGGTGAACTAATTTTTATCAAATTACAAATTTTTTATAAAATCTGTGAAGAAGCAGACAATATATTACACCTTTATTACTATATTGAAATATAAAAGAAACAAATGTGTTTTGTGAATTTTTGCAAAAATATAGCCCATCATAAACTTCATATAGAAAAATCAAAAATTATTATTTACATTTTCATTCTTCATGACACAAAGTTCTGAATCAAAATGTGGAAAAATTCAAACATTGATATTAAAGAATTTTTCATAAGACTTGGAAAGATTTAAATTTTTCTAAATACACTGTTGCAAAAAATGGCACAAATTTGTTGTAAGCATATGAATGACATCTCGGATTCCCTCAGTTGTCCATACCACTGTGGATATGTTGTTGAGGGATTTTCATATACTACTAAATGTAATGAAACAGCAAAACCAGTCGGATATTTGTTCTTATAAATGTCACTCCTTTTATTGGCTCCAGATTGCCTTTCTTTCTCATCCACTCAAAATGCCCTGTGTCTTCATTGATGATAAAATTCTAATCATTTAATATATCTAGCTGAAAAGCGTGTGTGTATTGAGTTTTGCAATTTTCACTTTATTTTTAGGGGTTTTTTTGCAACAGAGTTTTTTGATTTTTTTTTATGGACATTAAATGAAGAAAAATTACCTGCAGTCTGAAATTTTACCATGAAATATTTGCAAAATGCAAATAAGTAATAAATTGTTTCTTGGCATCGCAGTTGTTGATTTTGTATTACTTTGTGATATGTATAAACAAACTTAAATTTATATTTGTATGGAAAAGTTTTCAACAAAGTCCTTCTTTCTTAAGTACTTTTATATTTATTTAATTTCATATTTTTATTTATTTATTAATATTTTAAATAATTTAAGATGTTTAAAGCACTGCAATCACCTCATTTTATATATCCAGGGCTGTCGATAGGGGGTGACATCTGAGACTTTTGCCTTAGGCCAGGCATCGAAAAGGGCCTGACTGTTAAACCTCAATGTGTCACATAACATGTCCGATAGTTTGCAAGCCGCCACAGGAATGCAGTGTTTACCATCCAAAGCAGTTATGCCAAAATAAACTATTGCCAATTTAATTGTATTCTGATAGATGCAGGTTTTAAGATTTTTATTCATCCCTCATCAAAGTTTTTTAAATTTTTTTGGCCTCATCTCAGATGAAGCAATAAAAATTTTAAAAATTCTCTTTTTATTTAATGTTTGTATTTTGTATGAATGTATCGAATTTTGAATTTGTTTTTGGACATTTTTTTTAAATAAATGTTTAATGATTTAT
The DNA here is from genome assembly GCA_000484575.1 of Olivierus martensii. Classification (NCBI taxonomy): domain Eukaryota; kingdom Metazoa; phylum Arthropoda; class Arachnida; order Scorpiones; family Buthidae; genus Olivierus; species Olivierus martensii. Next base: position 9,645 of record AYEL01089070.1, on the reverse strand, counting down.
ATGATTTTTTTTATTAAACCAAAATGCTTTTTTAAGTGGGGCCCAGACCACAGATTTGTAATAGGCCCAAAAATTTCTCTCGGCGACCCTGTATATACCAGTAAATTTTAAAATAGTTCCATAAAAAAGCTGATTGAAATGTTTTAACAAATAATTATATTGTTACAAAAAATATTACAAGTAAAATATTAAACAATATATGAAGAAATAATTTTAGTGCATGTCACCTATTACTCTGAACTAGTATTGTAATATGCAGTGATATTTAACTTTTTTTATATAGCAAAATAATTGCTTTATCATCATTAATTTTAAAAACAGAATTTTTCAATCAAGATATCATAATTTATATATTACACATCAAATAAACATTTATAAAAAAATTTTGGATAGAAAGTGTTTGCATAGCAAACAAGAAAACATACCAGATAATGTATTCAAATATAAAATAAAATTTAAGTGATTTGAAAGCCATCCAAGTTGAAAAATCATATTTTATGATTTTCCAAGGTAACATTTATTGCCTTTGCTTGCCATGACCATTCATTCCTTATCTCCCAATAATATTGTATCATCCTAGCTAATAACACCAGTCTCTCTGCTAGCAAGTAAAGCTAAGCATATTTGATTTCAGAATAAGATTTAAGACTGAAATATGATATATTAAGTGTCTCATTTAACCGAGGTTTTGCATTATCTAGTGCAGTGTTTCCCAAACTTTTGACATATGTGTCTATAATTTTCGTAACGCGGAGTACCCCTCGTCAAAAAAAATGGATGTATTTTAACGAATTAAGTTGTCTCTGTAACGAAGTGCAATATATTTACGCCGTGTCACACCGGACCATCTCACGCCTCACAAGACTGTCTTGACTTGACTCATGAGAACGTAGAATTAGGTGGGGATATGCACTGCGTTCTACGCAGTGCATATCCCCACCAAACTCCGGTGCAACGCGTACCCCAACCAAACTCTTCCCGTACCCCTGGGGGTACGCATACCACACTTTGGGAAACACTGATCTAGTGAATTAAGATGAATTGTCTTTCACTTCTTGTAGAGTTTTTAATTTTTATAATAAAACAGTTATAAACAAAATCAAGAGTGTTTTATTGTCTAATTTAAAACAATTGTATTACAACAATTTAACTGTTTTATTTCAAAAATTAAAACAACACAAGTGAATGACTGTTCACTTTCAAATTATATAATATATTCAGTAAGTAGGTCTAAACTGAAAAAAGAGTATACATCATCATGTTAATGTATTTAAATTCCAATTATTTTATAATTACCAAATCATCTGTGGTATTAATTTATTATTATCCAAGACTCCCTCATTCCAATTACCTCAGATTATTAAATCTCTATTACATTTTGTTTGTGTATGTAATTTTGATAAGAAGGTGTTCAATTACATAAATATTCATAAAAATCTACAAACTATTGTAGAAAGATGATTTTTCTCTTGTCTTAGAAAAAATATACCTATCAGAAAATAAGTTTTTTACATTCAGAAAACTTATATTAACAAGTAGTATCAAATCTGTTCTCCAAGAACATTCCATATATGCTCAAACAGATTAACTTCAGGAGATTACTTTTCTGTATATACTCAGAAATACTTGATCACTTACAGATTAAAGAGTAAAAATAATAAACAGAATGAGGAAATATTATAATACAATATATTAGATTATAACATAAATTTATAGCATTTTTAAAATAATTTATTTTCAAAAAATTCAATAAATCAAACTATTATACAGGGTGAATCCAAAAAACTTGGCAAAACTTTATGGGGTGATAGAATGCAGCTATACAAGCAATATTCTTCAGAGAATGTATGGTCGGAACACAAGCAGTGAGAAGTAAAAGGTAGAGTCACACGTAAAGAATTAATACAAGAATGAGAGGAGATACTTCAGAATACATTTAAATAACAGGAATGTAATTGATCTACATGCTCAAAAGATAGATAAAAAAAAAAAAAAAAAAAATGCTTCAGATATATGGGAGAAGTAACAGACAATTAACATTTCATAAAATCTATTATAAGACTAAATACTCAGAATATGCCTGATATTTATGAACTGTAATCATCTCCATTCCCCTTCCTTTCTTCTGCTCTGATAATTGAGCTTTAACTAAAAAAACATATTCTTGATCAAATTTATTAATTTCTTTCATTCCTGCAAAAGAGCAGGTGTTTAATCTGTTTAAAAGATGAAAAATAAAATATTAAATAAAGCAGGGGTTATCAATCACAAGCATCAATTTAAATACATTAATAGGTGTGCCAAACAAACTTTTTATAAACTTTAAAAATAAAGCACACTTATTATGAGCAAATAAAAAGCTCAAGAAAAGTCAAATGATAATGTTATAAAATGAGTGGTAGGTAAAAAACAAACCACAATTTCATAAAAAATCACACCATGATTTCAGAAATCAGCATTTAATACCTGTCCCTTATGTCTATCATCCGCATATGATGCGAGGCTTTCATTCTGGCCTCCAATGCTTGTGCCCTCTCCCGCTGAAGCACCAGCAGGGTTTCCATTTTCATTTTGTGGCCCCTGCCGTTCATATGATTACGAAATTTCTGCAAAGAGAAATATTTACCATCACAGAACATGGAGAAAACAAACAATAACCTGTTCTGTTAATGACAAAATGTCATATGAAAGTTCTAACAAAACGATTTGAGTATTATATAATCATATATTTTAACTATTAATTTAATATTAATCAATACAGCTCAGCTCTAAACAGCCAGATAATTATATTATCCCTCCCATAAATATCCCAATTAATTAAATATAAATAACCAATTATTTTCTAATTTATCCTCTGAGATTTTTAAAAACTCGGAGGAAGGGATGCCGACATCATCATAGTAAAGAAACCAATATAGGTAAAATTTAACCCATGTTTCAAGTTCAAAAATCCAAATATATTCCACCCAAAATCGGCAACCCTAATCATTTTGGCCACTGAGCTGGCTAAAAATACTGATAAATTAAAATTTTAACAGTCATCAAATAATGACTGAAAGAATAAAACAGAGTTAATTATATGGAATATCATCAACAGAATAATATAAAATCCTTTTTTATTTTTGAAATATTAATATTTAATTCAACTTGTTCAAATACAAAATTTCAAAAATTCATTATTTGTATTGAATTTGATTATAAATTATTTTTTTATATTCAAATATATATATTTATTAAGAATAAATTTACACTTACCTCTGCAGTTGAACAAACTATTTTACAAACATGACATACTAATGGTTTCTTTGAAGAACCCTAATGAAAAAGCATATAATTTCTCAAATTGAATTATTAATTTAAAATTTTAATAAAATTATATAAATGACTAATCTTTTCCAAATGATACATTCTAAAATAATTCTAAAATATTAATACAACATGAAAAAGTGAATCTTCAATTGAAAACATATTTGAAAATGTAAAAAGCAATTTCCAGATTTAGTTCTCATTAAGAAAATATTTGAAAAAATTTTATGACTAATCATAATCCATTATACTAGGGGATTTATGCAATTCAAAATAATCCTAACATAGATTAGTTTAATCCAGCCAAACTTCCCCCGCTGGGGGAAGTTTGACTAGATTAAAATTTTATGACTTTCAGAATAACAAACTGCCCTGATTTTGGGCATTTCAAGAAATTGATATACGATAGATCTAAGTGTTCATGCTGAAAAATGTCTTTCCTGATAAAGTCGAGCTGCAGCAGTGTCATTTACATTAGCAGCACATAGCATGGTAATCATTTCATTAAGTGTGTACTCAGCCATTGTATTGTACATGCACATTGAATTTCCTGAGTATGAATGTGGCTTTTTATGCCAATTGAACAAGATGATGACACAGTCATGGAAACCTCAAGAAATTTCCAGAATTAGATATGGAAGGGCATGCAACATGATTTTTTCATTTCATTTTTGGGCAAACAATTCATACGATTTTGATGAAGTTTTTTCAGAATTGAATGCTGAATAAGTGTGTAATTGGAAATTTTTCACTGTATTGCAGTTTATGAGATAGCATTTGCAAGGGTCCTCATTTATATAATCAGTTCATTTGAAGGTCACCATCAGATAGCCCACCCATGACTTCCTATTCATTGGCATTAACAGATTTTTTAAAATCTGATATTTATCAAGTTATTTGAAGAGGTACAGACTTTTCTTCCACCCTGTATATTTATTATGGTGAAATAATTTTTAATACAATTAAACAAATCTTACAAAAAAAAAAAAAAAATAGAATACATGTTTAATACAATGTAATATTTAATGTGATGAATGAGCTTGTTTTCCTGCACAAATTCTCTCAAATTGGGGTATCATTGAAGATATCGCTACTCTCAATTATTTTCAATCACTAAATGAGACTGATATTCTGTCTTTAAAATAGCTACAGCAGAAAGTTTTTGGGTACATGGATATGTATATTTATAATCTTTTGCTGATTAATTTTTCCCATAACAATTTGAATTTATTTGTTTCAAAATTGATGTTTTTGTTAATTCTTGCACACCCCCTTGCAATAGACTAGTGCCCCTTAGTTTGGAAAAACATTAGTTTATTGAATTAGATATAGTGGTTAGAAAGCATGGCCATCATAATTTCCTATGTTAATTCCTTTGAACTTTTTGTGTGCTATAACAAAAATGTGATTTATGTCATATTAAACTCAGATCTAATAAATTCCTAAGAAAAAACAACAACTGAATCTGAAATGATGATTTTGTCATATTCGGAAATATTTTCTTTATTCCATCCTGCTTTCTAATAAAACATTTTTTTATTTTGGGTTATATTATTATTTGAAAATCATTCTATATATTATTTTTATGTCAAGAAAAAAAACTGATATATTTTTAAATGAAAAAGAAAATTAGCTTGAAAAATATAAAAGAAAGCTTACTTGTTTCTTATCCTGGCTGACAGATCGACCTTTTGTACCTTGCTGAATAGTAACTTGAATTGAATTTTTAGAATTTTCTTTATCCTTTTCTTCCTTTTTTTCATCATCTTCAGATTTCTTTTCTTCCTTATTATCATCTTCACCTTCTTCTGGTGGTTTATTTTCTGCTGTTTCTTCTTCATTTTCTTCTTGTAATTCCTTCTTTACTACAGATTCCTGTTGTTGTTCTTTTTCTTTATCTTCTCCTTCTTGTTCTTCTTCAACTTGTTCTTCTTCTATTTCATCACCATCTTCATATTCCTGAAAATATATATTATTACATCAGTATAAAAATAACTGAAATATTAAAATATTATTTTTAAGTTTTAACAATTAAACTAAAAAATAGATATTTGATTATAAAATAGCCCATCATAAGACAAGAATTGAATTGTTTTTAATTTCCTTTTTTCAAGAATTATTTAAATATTTTCAAGAATTTAAAAACAAACTTTTTAAATTCTTGAAAATATTTCATTAATTATTATGAAAGATCTGTGCAAAATATTGATCATCAAATCGGAGAATCATTCTTTACAATTATTAAATATATCTGAATTACCCTCTTACAATTTTACATCTTGCCTATTTTCATTATAAATCATATCTGTAACTGACAGTAGTCAACTACAGACTGAGAGTTTCAAACAGAAAAAAAAAGATTCAAATATTAATAAACAATTAGGTTTTTTCTCATGCACTCAATATTTTCAAAGCATGAAAATCAACCAAGAAAAAATATCATCTTACTTAAAATTCTATAGCAAACACATCTATATATAAATTATTTGCACAACACAATTTGTAACTAATTATTTGTAAAATTCTCACTATATTTTTACATCTTTCTGATAGCAATGTTTTTCCTGAATAAAATAAATTATGAATGATGTAATTCTGTCCATATTTCGATAAAATTTCCTTTATTTAATAAATTAGTAAAGCATCAAAGTTTCCTTAGCAAAATTATTGCTTTATACTTTCTTATAAAAAATGCTGAAATTTATATTAGATATCATTTTTAAGCAATTATTTACTTTAATTTATATGCTTACTCGACATTTTAACAGTTTTTTTGCTTTATTTTGCAATAATAATTGATTTTTTCAAGAAAAAACTTTTAAAATAAGAACAACTTTCCTCTCACAATAACAACTATAATATTAGTTTTTTTTACCCCTATTGGTTCTGAATATATTTTATCTGCCAATAAGAGACAATATTGAGCTTAGGAGCATAACAGAAATTTGCTGGGAAGGAATTGGTGGAAGTTCTAAGATAGCTGGCCATGCCCATTTAAAACTTAAAAAAAAAAAAAAATAAAACAAGAAATTTTTTAAATCAGTAATCAGCAATAATAGATATATTCTATAATATACTGTAATAAAATTTTGTACAGCTTTTTAGATTAGTGCGAAATAATTTTTTAAAATCGTAATCAACTGTTCCAATGTAGTATTGGGAAATCACATCAACCACCTGACACTGCCGATACTTCTTTGCATCCGTCCTGACAACTGCCATGAATGGGTTAATTTTTATTGATGATATTGAAAAAATTTCCTTTGTCAATTTGAATATTATTTTGAGGAATGAAACACGATTGATATATTCTATCACTCGTTTAGATTGCACAGTTATTAGGATGGGTCAAAACAAATTTGGAAATTTTTATCAAAATTGATAATATATAAAAATAAGAAATGCTTTAAAAATATTGCAGAAAAATATTTTATTAATTATATATTATTTTTATGAAATGTTTATTTTATAGCCTGACAGTCACAAGATAAAAATATAAATAAAAATATTCAATTTATCTGCTCACGTTATTGAATTTTGTAGAGGAGCAATCTTGTGAAAAGTGTCGTATATAGTAGACAAAATACTGATATTACTGTCTGAAAAAAAAAATAAAAAATAATAATAATAATAATAATAATAATAATAAAAGAGGAAAAATTTTTTAAAATGGTAATAGATAATAATAAATATATTCTACAATATGCAATAATAAAATTTCGAAAAACTTTTTAGATTAGCACAAAATAATTTTTAAAAATCATGACCAATCATTCCAGAACGACATCAGGAAATCATATCAACTGTCTGATGTCGCCAATACCTCTTTGATTCAATCCTGGTAACTGCCGCAAATAGGATTAAATGGCTTGGGGATGTTTATGTTTTGTTTTTTGCAATTTTCTCCTAAATTTCAGTGAAATTAATATAAAAAATGAATGATTAAGATATATTTTAGTTTATTTTAACAGAATAACCATTATTTTCTTATCATCTCCAATATTTTTTAATTTTCAGCATTTTATAGTTCATTTTATGAAAAATTTGATTTCTCCTAAAAATTTCAAAATTATTATATATCAAATGTCATAATTGGAATAAATTTGATAAAATAAACTATAAAATCAACAGACTGGGATTAAAAAAAATCCAAATTCTCCATTCAAATATAAACAATATTTATTTACACATAATTTTTAAAAAAATTTAGGTACTACCAAAAAGATGTATTTTCAATGAATACATACAAAAAAATTGATTTGCAAATGTTGGATTAATAAAATCAGGATTGAATTTTTGAACTCTTTTTTGTTCCACTTCCTTGATGTCTATTGATGGCAAAGGCACTCAATGGATTAATGAAAGCTCTGCTATCTTGAAATATTGTAATAAAATGCTAAATAATTATGCAGTTTCATATTACATTCATTGCTAAACAATTTCATTATCCTAATGTTTAAAATTTAGTAAAATTTTTGAACTTTTTTAAAATTTAAAAATAAAGTAACATTTTTCTATATGCAAAGTTTGAAATTTGAGGAACACTTATATACAAGTACTCCTCTACTTATGACCATTCAATTTATGATAATCTGATCTTATAACTGCCCTTAAAATATTCTGAATTTGGCTATTTTCATAGCATATTAGCTAAAAATGTTTTTTCCTGTTTTATGAAAAATTAAGTTAGCCAGATGGCCACAAGGTGAGGTATTCACTTATCACTTTTGAGGATCTGGGCTCAATTCTGGAAAATCTGGATTAAATTCCAGACAGTTTTGTGTTCTCAGATACAATAAATAAACAGTTATAATGCACAATTCTTCCTGGTCTCGTGATACTCATTACAACAAAATTTTAATATATTTCATTCCTTTTATTATTATTATTATTATTAAACTATAAATATATTGTGTACTTGAATATAAAAATATCTTATGTATTTATTCAAAACTACCATATTTGTTGGCTTATAAGATGCTTTAGCAAAGATGCATTCTAATTTTGGAGATGTAAATTTAAAGAAAAAAATGTCAACACAATGAAAATTTAAATTCAATAAAAATAAAATTAAAAGCCAATAGGACTTAAATATATAACTGGAATTTAATTTTACTCCAGTAACAGGCTAGCATTACTGATAAATATATAAACTATCCATTAAGTACATTTTGTTTCTCATCAATGTCTTGGTTTTTCACATGCTCTGTATATGACTTACAAGAGAGAGAAATTTTTTAAGATATTAAAAAAAGTGCATCTTATAAGCCAAAAATACAGTATTTATCTATTTATATTATTAGAAATAGATATGAATACTCTGGGGAGATAACTCTTATATGACGATGGTGATGATAATGAAAAAATTACTGCCAATGTCAATCAATTTTGACTTATGATTTTTTTCAGCCTATGTAAACCCCTTAGTAAATAGAAGAGCATGCATATATATATATATATATATATATGATATATCATGTTATTTGACTAAGAAACTGCTTAAACTCCTATCATAATAAGATTAATACACATAGCACTAACAACTGCTGTTAGTGCTATGTATATTAATCTTATATGATATATATAAAATAAATACATTTTTCTTTATACAAAATATAAATATTTTTTCCATCTAATATTCAATAATTTTTCAAAAATCAAAAATTTCTCATAAAATTTTTTTATACTTGAATTAATGAAATAAATCATAAATTAAAATTTTTTACATACATATTCTGAAAAATCATCGGTTGGTTCAGCAGGATTATACAGTTCACATTCAACTGCTTCAGCAGCTTTTTCCTCTTCGTCATCTTTACTTCTTTGATTATCTGGTTTACCCCTTCTTCTAGCTGCTGAAGTATTTCTTCCTTGTCGACCATAATTATTTCTTCCCATTTTATTATTTCTACTTCTTTTTCTTATGCGATTTCTTTGAACTGCATTCATTTCATAATTTTGGCGCTTATTACGAGAATTTCCCATTGGACTTCGATGCATTGGACGTTTTCTCTGGTTTCTGAAGTTATTCTAAAATATAATTTTTTAAATAGTTAAAATGTTTTATTTTGTAATGATTACTCTAAACAAGTTTAAATACTATAAGGAATATCATAAAGGACAAAGATACAGAACTTTTCTATGTCCTTTTGCATATTCCTTATATGCACAAAGAACATAAAAAAGTTGTAGTTATATATTTAGTATAAAATATATTATATACTTAATTCTTGAATATATAATGATATATTCATTAATAGAGTTACTCAAACTTGAGATTTTCAAAAACTCAAATTTGAACTGTATAACTAGAGAAAAGCTAGCAAAGCTCTTTTTTTT
>AYEL01089068.1:0-45599 GCA_000484575.1 Olivierus martensii | reverse complement strand
GATAAAATAATTAACATACGTCAGGCGGAGGGAGTAAGTGCAGCTTGGCGGTATGCCATTAGATCGAACTTATAACTGTTTAATTTTGCACTCCGATTGCTGGTATATTTTGATTCTTCTGTGTTAGAGTATTTATTTTAATTTTTTGTCTTTTATCTCTTTGAATATGTTATAAATTTAAAATTTAAACTTAAAAATTGTTAAGTTTTTTTAAATTTGTTAAATTTTGAATGTTTTGTTCTAAAGTATTATGTTCCAGAACACATGTATTCTTTATATCTGTAAAAGTTTATACAACTGAAGAGTATAAACTTACGTATATAACTTTAATATACAAACGTATTGTATATTAAAGTTATATACGTACATACTGCTTTTTGTGCTATTTATGAACTTGGTAAGTTTATGAATATTTTCATTCAACAGCATATACATACATCGAATCATATTCATTCGATGTATATATATATGCTGTATATATTTTTAACAGAAAAGTACTACTAATTTTATTTCTATTGTAGAATGTATTTCTACAATAATTCTGATGCAGTTATCCAATGCTAATCAGATAAGAATTTGAGAATTAATTATCATCTTGAAAATCTGTCATAAAATAATTAATTTATGTGAGAAAATATGGGTATTTTTGCAGCTCTTTATAAGTAAATTTTAAATATAAACTTTTTTAAGATAGTCTTTTATGAATCAAATCTTCTAACATTGCTATTTAAAGATAATACTAATATTGAAGGGAAAAAGTAAAAAACATGGGATGAAATAAGAAACAAATTTGCATCCTTATTAAAATCCAGATTCACCATGTAGCAATATAAACAATAAAACAGCTTAAAAATGAAATAAAATAAAGCTTTTGAAATATTTTATTTTTAAAAAGTACTTCAGGCAGTTAAGCCTATCATCATCATAAAATCTTTAGAATTATAATAATAGAATATCATATTTTAAACAACAAAACAAAACATTTTAAACAACAGAATATTTTTAAAAATGCAATTTACTTTAAAATAATAAGAGCAATCTGAGGTTATTTTATTATACTAATTCTAAAGGTTTTGTGCTAATACACACGTGTGTGAGCACAAGCACAGTTGAGCATAGATTATCTGAATCATTGTAATCCAAAAGGAGTTACAGTATTTTTTTTGTACACCAATTGTTATATTGAAGCATTATTTCTGATCTGTGGAAAATCGCGACTATATAATTGTATAGTGCACATTTTCTCTTATGACTGAACTATTAATTGTATGAATAGATAAGTAAAAAGAAAAGAAAAAGGAATGCGAAGTTTAGATGGATGAAGTTTCTTGTTCGCTACGGAACTTCTCCCAATAAATAACACGAAAAAAACAGATATTATATATAATTATAAATAAAAGAAATAGTTTCGTAAAGTAATATATAAACATCCTTAGGAAGGTGATAATTTAACGATAAACAATATCGATTAATGTGTCTCGATTATCAGCAGAATTTTATATACAAAAACATAAAGAAGATGTTAATTTAACGATAAACAATCGATTAATGTGTCTCGATTATCTTTTATATACAAAAACATAAGTCTCGACGAAACACGAGATATTATGGCGGCGACCCGAGATCAAATTGTGAGCAGGTATCGCCAGGAACGCGATAATGTAAACGAAAGGTTAACTTTGTAAAAACAAAGTACGTGGGAAGGAGAAAGGAAGATATGTAAGAAGAGAAAGTGCAAGGCAGAGAGTGAGTCGACGGTCTGAGAGAAGGTGTCATAAGAAAAAGTTGTTCCGACATGCCCGGAGAAAACGTTCGATGCATTCACAAGTGTGTATTAGTGTGTGTAAACTTTAAAGTTGGAGGAAGTAAAGAAGAAAAAGAAATAACTGTTTATAAGAAAAACCAACTTATTATTTAAAGGAACTTTAACGATTTGGGACTTTAAAGACAATTAATTATAAAGGTATTTATCCTCCAACTATATTATAATGTGCTGCTCCCTGTGTTCGGGTCAGCAACATCTGTAAAGGGATCTCTCTCTCTCTCTCAATAAAGATCCAGGTTTGTTTTCAACCGCATCGTTGTCTGTCATTGCATCACTGGAGATTTTCTACTCTCCGTTACTCACAAAAGCGCTACATATCCGCGTTTTTGGCTATAAAGAAATATCCTGACGCCACAGTCGCTCGCGGACCCCACACTGGTGTCAGAAATTGGGATTATTTGAAGTAAAAAAGAGGACAAAAAAAAAAACAAGGAACGACTTAAGTGTGGCAAAAGTTAAACTTCAAAGATGGAAGGAGACGCTCGAGTTGATGTAGTGACACATCCGGAGACAACAACGAGATCTTTCGGTGTTTTTGTCAGCATGCTTTCGTGCTTTCGGGGTGAACCTACTTCTCGTGTGACTGATTATTTCAACACGATAGATGAGATAGGGACTTCAGTCTCTTGGTCAGACCGCCAAAAATTGAGGATCGCAAAATGCAAGCTAACTGGAATCGCTCGCGAATTTGCTTGGCGAGATTTTAAAACAAAAGGTTTGACAGAATACAATGAGTTTAAAGCACAAATGATAAAGTGCTTTTCAAAGGTACCTTACACGATCAGACTCCAAAAATTTCAGTCATGTGTGCAACAGAGGGGAGAAAATGTACAGACTTATGCAACCAAATTGCAGGCTCTTGGCACAGAAACTATTATAGATATAGATAGCATGATAGAACAGGATAGAATTGTTGTCGAACGTTGTCAGAAAAAGGAGCTCGATGAACGATTAAGAGTAAAATTTTTAAATGGGATTTCTGATAAAATTAAGCATAATGTATTATCACACGATCCTAAAGCATTTGATGAGGTGCTTATCGTAGCTACGCGCGAAGAGTTAATTGAGAAAGTAACCGGCAGACCGCGACCTTTTGTAAGGGGAATAGAACTTAGCGAGGACAATGCTATTGCAACAAAATCTACTACAACTGAACAGAACACTCAAAATACCAACGAATTAAAGGCCGCGATAAAGCAAATTAAAGATAAGTTAGAAAAATTAGAGCCCAAGCGAAAAAATCCAATAAACGCACAATCGCAAACGACTCTGACTCAAGCAACAGTGACGGAAAGTCAACAAATATCTCATTATGAACCGCAAATGCCGCAACAATTCGTTGAATATGGTTGGTCTCGGCCATGCTATACTTATAGATCACCACAAAATCAAACTCAGATAATGATTGAATTAAAGGCGGCGATCAAACTACTTCATGATAGAGTGAATAACTTAGAAGCCATGTTAGAAAAAGAAACATTAGTAAAATGAATGCATCCACTGCAAATGCGATCGAGAAATTCACCGCCGTCACAACGATATAATATTGCCACCTTTAGACGAACGGAATAGTATAGGCCGCCACGAAATAGGTGTTCATTTAAAAATAATTCAAATTATTGGGTCCAAAACGATTGGAACCAATCAACAGTAAATAATCCACAATCACAGGGTCGTAGCGTGCCGCGAAGACAAGACAGTCTGAGGTATCCCTGTCCACTTCAGCTGCCACATTATTTACCAGACACACCATCGCCTAAAATACAGCAACAATCACAGGGCAAACGGCACCGTTGGTATCGAAGAAAGAGAACAAATTCTCGACAAGCGGGAAATAATGTCGCCCATAATCAAGTAAACAAATCAATAAATAAACAGTCGAATAAACAGCAAAAATTTTTATGTAAGATTATATCAGTCAAGAAAAGGCCGCATCAAAACACTCAATTCTCATTTAAAGACAAAGAGCACAATTTAACTGCAAAAGACAGACCTATTCAGAGATGCACTATCGGTTGAGTTAAAAACAAGAAAAATAAGTGGAATAAAAAGCGATCCAAGTGTCAACCTAATAATCCATTTGTTAAAATTAATTCTGTTCGTCAAATTCAAAGTAAAGATCAAGCGCCTACAAAATCAGTTACAAATATGCAGGAAAGTAAGGGACGTAAATTTTCTATCGGTGATCGAGTTTTAGTTAATCGAAAACTTAATCCAAAATATATCGGGCCATATTGGATAACTGCGAAAACTGGTCCGGAAAATTTTACAGTGAAAGATTTACAAACTAGAAAACAACTATTTGTACACGTAAACCGCTTAAAGCCGGCAAATGCCCGCGTGGAGTCCGAGAAACGGGAAAGGATGGAACGGAATCAAGGAGGATCAGCCGTTTCCATGCACAATCGAACTCCCACGTTGAAAACAAACCTGGATCTCTATTGAGAGAGAGAGAGATCCGAGAAACGGGAAAGGATGGAACGGAATCAAGGAGGATCAGCCGTTTCCATGCACAATCAAACTCCCACGTTGAAAACAAACCTGGATCTCTATTGAGAGAGAGACAGAGAGAGAGAGAGAGAGAGAGAGATCCCTTTACAGATGTTGCTGACCCAAACACAGGGTGCAGCACATTGTAATATATTTGGAGGATAAATACATTTATAATTAATTGATAGTCTTTACAGTCCCAAATTGTTAAAAAGTTCCTTTAAATAATAAGTTGGTTCTTCTTAGAAACAGTTATTTCTTTTTCTTCTTTACTTCCTCCAACTTTGAAGTTTACACACACTAATACACACTTGTGAATGTCTATCGAACGTTTTCTCCGGGCGTGTCGGAACAACTTTTTCTTATGACACCTTCTCTCAGACCGTCGACTCACTCTCTGCCTTGCACTTTCTCTTCTTACATATCTTCCTTTCTCCTTCCCACGTACTTTGTTTTTACAAAGTTAACCTTTCGCTTACATTATCGCGTTTCTGGCGATACTTGCCCGCAATTTGATCTCGCGTCGTCGCCATAATATCTCATGTTTCGTCTAGACTTATGTTTTTGTATATAAAATTCTGCTGATAATAGAGACACATTAATTGATTGTTTATCATTAAATTAACACCTTCCTGAGGATGTTTATATATTACTTTACGAAACTATTTCTTTTATTTATAATTACATGTAGGCCTCGATTAGTGCGACTTATAAAATTGATACCGTTTTTCGGTTAGTACAAGAAAATATTCGCTTGGCTGCGTATTCTGCTAATAAACAAATAGAAAACTTGTTAAAAATTTCTCATTGGTTCATTAACTTCACTTATTAATTTTATCTGGAATTAAGTTACTGATTCAATAAAGTGGCAATGCTTAATTGCAAATTGGACTATTCATTCAATTCTCGACCCAGAATTGGTGGCCAGGCAGTAGCAAAAAATGGATGTGATTGAGCAACAGAAAAGCGGCGTTCACTCAATTCTCGACCCAGAATTGGCGGCCAGGCGGCACTCAACTAGAGCAAAAAATGGATGTGATTGAGCAACATAAAAGCGGCACTCAACTTCCTCACTCAATTCTCGACCCAGAATTGGCGGCCAGGCGGCGGTCAACTTCTGCGCTTAATTGCAAATCGGACTAACCACTCACTTCTCGACCCAGAATTAGCGGCCAGGTGGTGCTCAACTTTTGCACGATTTGCTATTTTGGTTTTGATTTGGCGGTTAGTTTGAATGATGATATAAGACGCAATTCCTGGAAGTTATTAATTTAGATGATGAATAATGATATAAAATATGAAAATAAATTTCTTAAACAGTTAGTGTTAAGTTAGTATTGTGGTTATTCATCATGAAGTTAGCTAATGGCCAGAATATCATAAACAGTTAGTGTTAAGTTAGTATTGTGGTTATTCATCGTGAGATTAGCTAATAATTTAGATGATGAACAATGATGTAAAATATGAAAATAAATTTTTCTTTTAAACTGAAGTTAGTGGTTAAGTTTGTGGTTATTCATCGTGAGGTTAGCTAATGGTTAGTGTTAAGTTTATTGTGGTTATTCATCGTGAAACTTAGCTAATGGTTAGTGTTAAGTTTATTGTAGTTATTCATTGTGAAGTTAGCTAATGGCCGATGATGAACAGTGATGTAAAATATGAAAATAAATTTTTCTTAAACAGTTTTGTTAAGTTAGTATTGTGGTTATTCATCGAATATGAAAATAAATATTTCTTAAAAGTTAGTATTGTGGTTATTTCATCCTATATTTCTTAAACAGTTAGTGTTAAGTTTATTGTGGTTATTCATCGTGGAACTGGCTAAATGGCCAGAATCTCACAAAGCAAGAACCAATTACCATATTTTCCATGGCCGGACTCACAAAGCAAGAACCAATTACCATATTTTCCATAGAGTTAATGTTTCGAATAGCCGAGAAATTCGTGGAACCAATTATTTGCACTAATCGAGGCCTACCTGTGGGAGAAATTCGTGGAACTAATTATTCGCACTAATCGAGGCCTACCTGTATATACATAGAAATTCGTGGAACCAATTATTCGCACTAATCGAGGCCTACCTGTATTAATTCGTGGAACCAATTATTCGCACTAATCGAGGCCTACCTGTATATATAATCTCTGTTTTTTCGTGTTATTTATTGGGAGAAATTTCCGTAGCAAACGAGAAACTTCATCCATCTAAACTTCACATTCCTTTTTCTTTTCTTTTTAACTTATCTATTCATACAATTAATAGTTCATCATAAGAGAAAATGCACACTATACAATTTTATAGTCGCGATTTTCCACAGCTTAATAATGCATTCATTTCCAATTAATTATTCAGAGATATATGCAGTATAGTATAGAAATGATCTTAATTTATCATTACAAGAGTTTAAAATTGGATTTTGACTTTAGCTATTGCATGGGCAGTTTAGTTATTATTTACAAATTATTTTCTAAATGAATTATTTTTTTATAAAACAATATATATATATATATGTATAAAATTGCCTTCTCATATATTTAATTCCCAATTAGTTTGGATAATTAATGATCTACCATAAGTTGTGCATGCGCGCGCGCGCGCGCGTGTGTGTGTGCGTGCGTGCGCATGTGCGTGTAGGTGCGTGCGTAGGTAGGTGCGTGCGTGCGTGCGTGCGTGCGTGTGTGTGTGTTTGTGTTTGGTGTGTGTGTGTGTGTGTGTGTGTGTGTGTGTGTGTGTGTGTGTGTGTGTGTGTAGGTGCGTGCATGTGTAGGTGCGTGCGTGTGTGTGTGTGTGTTTGTTTGTTTAAATATTTTAAATTTAAAACCTTTTTCTATTGCACAAAAATCATTCAGTAGATATAAGCTTTGCAAAGATCCTAATATCATCATTAAAGGAATTTAGGAAAAGTTTGGCTCAAATTTCAGCCAAAATGCTGCATTACAGCAATTTGCCAAAAAAGAAGTGTGCTAAGATATAGAAATAGCATGGAATAAGGCAAGAGATGTAATAAATGTTAACACTGATGCCACAAATGTAGAATACTGCTTTGATGTAAATTTCAAAAAATCTCATAGGTGTACATTTCTGCTTGTAATTTAACACACTAACTACATTTCATTGTATTTTTTCAAAAATTTTAAATTAATATGAAAATTAGTTTGACAAATAATATTAGTAATAGAATTTTTATGCATATAATTTTTAAAACACAACAATACTAAAACAAGTACACAGACAACGCAGCTTACATCGATTACAAAAAATCATTTGACAGCATACTACATTCATGGCTCATACAGACACTGCAACTCTATAAAATCAATACCAACTATATCAAATTCCTACAAAACATAATGCAACACTGGAGAACAACGCTGCACGTCACCATAAATAACAATCACGTAGCCATAGAACCCACACACATTAGACATTATTTTCCAGGGCGATAAGCCATAGAACCCATACACATTAGACGTGGTATTTTCCAGGGCAATTCACTCTTTATCTGCCTCGCCCTAAATCCACTCTCCAACAAACTGAACACATCAAACTCTGGTTACAACATTAGACAAAACCGAACAACACACTACACACATTCACGTCTTTTACATGGACGACATCAAACTGTACATCTCAACACAAACACACAATTACAACAGCTGTTACAAATCACGCACACATTTTCAAAAGACATATGGATGGAGTTTGGCCTTGACAAGTGGCCAGCACAGACCGTCCCAGTATTGACAGAACAAGTACAACAAGCATGGAACTCCATGCTTGTTGTACTTGTTCATTCGGCACCTGTATTATTGTACTTGTTCAGCACAGACCGTCCCAGTATTGACAGAACAAATACAACAAGCATGGAACTCCATACCACAAAAGAATTCGGCACCTGTATGACACAATGCATGCACGTTTGCAGGCTTGCATTGTGGCATATCTTACAACAAGCATGGAACTCCATACCACAAAGTGACATTCGGCACCTCAATCAGCATCATCCACAGCCAGCACAGACCGTCCCAGTATTGACAGAAGAAGTACAACCAGCATCATCCACAGCCAGCACAGACCGTCCCAGTATTGACAGAAGAAGTACAACAAGCATCAGCCAGCACAGACCGTCCCAGTATTGACAGAACAAGTACAACAAGCATTTGAGCACGTATGGGTTATCAACCGCTGTTGTAACGCAACGTCCTCTAGGAATTTTCCAACAGGATAACGCTCGCTGTTGTAACGCAACGTGCTCTACCGAGTGTTGACATGTTACCTTGGCCTGCGAGATCACCAGATCTGTCTCCAATTGAGCACGTATGGGATATCATTGGACGACAACTCCAGCCATCCACAGCCAGCACAGACCGTCCCAGTATTGACAGAACAAGTACAACAAGCAGCCAGCACAGACCGTCCCAGTATTGACAGAACAAGTACAACAAGCATTTGAGCACGTATGGGTTATCAACCGCTGTTGTAACGCAACGTCCTCTAGGAATTTTCCAACAGGATAACGCTCGCTGTTGTAACGCAACGTGCTCTACCGAGTGTTGACATGTTACCTTGGCCTGCGAGATCACCAGATCTGTCTTCACATTGAGCACGTATGGGATATCATTGGACAACAACTCCAGCATCATCCACAGCCAGCCGTATGGGATATCATTGGACAACAACTCCAGCATCATCCACAGCCAGCTACAGACCGTCCCAGTATTGACAGAACAAGTTCAACAAGCATGGAACTCCATACCACTGGGATATCATTGGACGACAACTCCAGCATCATCCACAGCCAGCACAGGCCTGTATTGAAAGAATCTTACAACAAGCATGGAACTCCATACCACAAAGTGACATTCGGCACCTCAATCAGCATCATCCACAGCCAGCACAGACCGTCCCAGTATTGACAGAAGAAGTACAACCAGCATCATCCACAGCCAGCACAGACCGTCCCAGTATTGACAGAAGAAGTACAAACAAAAGAATTCGGCACCTGTATGACACAATGCATGCACGTTTGCAGGCTTGCATTGTGGCATATCTTACAACAAGCATGGAACTCCATACCACAAAGTGACATTCGGCACCTCAATCAGCATCATCCACAGCCAGCACAGACCGTCCCAGTATTGACAGAAGAAGTACAACGTCTCCAATTGAGCACGTATGGGATATCATTGGACGACAACTCCAGCCATCCACAGCCAGCACAGACCGTCCCAGTATTGACAGAACAAGTACAACAAGGATCAGCCAGCACAGACCGTCCCAGTATTGACAGAACAAGTACAACAAGCATTTGAGCACGTATGGGTTATCAACCGCTGTTGTAACGCAACGTCCTCTAGGAATTTTCCAACAGGATAACGCTCGCTGTTGTAACGCAACGTGCTCTACCGAGTGTTGACATGTTACCTTGGCCTGCGAGATCACCAGATCTGTCTCCAATTGAGCACGTATGGGATATCATTGGACGACAACTCCAGCCATCCACAGCCAGCACAGACCGTCCCAGTATTGACAGAACAAGTACAACAAGCAGCCAGCACAGACCGTCCCAGTATTGACAGAACAAGTACAACAAGCATTTGAGCACGTATGGGTTATCAACCGCTGTTGTAACGCAACGTCCTCTAGGAATTTTCCAACAGGATAACGCTCGCTGTTGTAACGCAACGTGCTCTACCGAGTGTTGACATGTTACCTTGGCCTGCGAGATCACCAGATCTGTCTTCACATTGAGCACGTATGGGATATCATTGGACAACAACTCCAGCATCATCCACAGCCAGCCGTATGGGATATCATTGGACAACAACTCCAGCATCATCCACAGCCAGCTACAGACCGTCCCAGTATTGACAGAACAAGTTCAACAAGCATGGAACTCCATACCACTGGGATATCATTGGACGACAACTCCAGCATCATCCACAGCCAGCACAGGCCTGTATTGAAAGAATCTTACAACAAGCATGGAACTCCATACCACAAAGTGACATTCGGCACCTCAATCAGCATCATCCACAGCCAGCACAGACCGTCCCAGTATTGACAGAAGAAGTACAACGTCTCCAATTGAGCACGTATGGGATATCATTGGACGACAACTCCAGCCATAAGCATCAGCCAGCACAGACCGTCCCAGTATTGACAGAACAAGTACAACAAGCATTTGAGCACGTATGGGTTATCAACCGCTGTTGTAACGCAACGTCCTCTAGGAATTTTCCAACAGGATAACGCTCGCTGTTGTAACGCAACGTGCTCTACCGAGTGTTGACATGTTACCTTGGCCTGCGAGATCACCAGATCTGTCTCCAATTGAGCACGTATGGGATATCATTGGACGACAACTCCAGCCATCCACAGCCAGCACAGACCGTCCCAGTATTGACAGAACAAGTACAACAAGCAGCCAGCACAGACCGTCCCAGTATTGACAGAACAAGTACAACAAGCATTTGAGCACGTATGGGTTATCAACCGCTGTTGTAACGCAACGTCCTCTAGGAATTTTCCAACAGGATAACGCTCGCTGTTGTAACGCAACGTGCTCTACCGAGTGTTGACATGTTACCTTGGCCTGCGAGATCACCAGATCTGTCTTCACATTGAGCACGTATGGGATATCATTGGACAACAACTCCAGCATCATCCACAGCCAGCCGTATGGGATATCATTGGACAACAACTCCAGCATCATCCACAGCCAGCTACAGACCGTCCCAGTATTGACAGAACAAGTTCAACAAGCATGGAACTCCATACCACAAGAGCACAGACCGTCCCAGTATTGACAGAACAAATACAACAAGCATGGAACTCCATACCACAAAAGAATTCGGCACCTGTATGACACAATGCATGCACGTTTGCAGGCTTGCATTGTGGCATATCTTACAACAAGCATGGAACTCCATACCACAAAGTGACATTCGGCACCTCAATCAGCATCATCCACAGCCAGCACAGACCGTCCCAGTATTGACAGAAGAAGTACAACGTCTCCAATTGAGCACGTATGGGATATCATTGGACGACAACTCCAGCCATCCACAGCCAGCACAGACCGTCCCAGTATTGACAGAACAAGTACAACAAGGATGGAACTCCATACCACAAAGTGACATTCGGCACCTGAGTCCTACACGACGCTCTTCCGATCACAAAAGAATTCGGCACCTGTATGACACAATGCATGCACGTTTGCAGGCTTGCATTGCACAGCATTTCACATTTGAAATGCATTTTCTTGAGCTTAAATTAACCTGTCATCTATTTCACATTTGAAATGCATTTTCTTGAGCTTAAATTAACCTGTGATCATTGAAATTTAATCAATTAAACATGTTAACTACACAAATGCATTGTCCAAACATTACTCTACAATAATTTTTTCTTGGTGTTGGGATTTTTTTTTCCGTTAGTTACTCACAATAATTTTTTCTTGGTGTTGGGATTTTTTTTTTCCGTCAGTGAATCAATTAAACATGTTAACTACACAAATGCATTGTCCAAATTTCATATACTCTACAATAATTTTTTCTTGGTGTTGGGATTTTTTTTCCGTCAGTTATATACTACAATAATTTTTTCTTGGTGTTGGGATTTTTTTTTCCGTCAGTGTATATTAATATACATCAGGGCTGTCCGACCCGTGGCCCAGCACTGTAATGAATGCGGCCCAACATGAGATGATGAGAGATTTTTATGTACTTATCCTGAAATTGTAAAAGATGCTGCACTTCTAGTTACAGCTCTGCCTCCAACACAGGTTAGCATAGAATATTTTCCTCGCTCCGTTTGATCAGAGCTGCAATGATAGATGAACTTACTGAGGTTATTTTGTTTATTAGAAATAATGCTTAAGTTTAATTTTGGTATTTGCCTATTTGGTATGTAATTAAAATTTAACTCTAAAAGGAAACTTTTACTTTTTAATCCAGTGTTAATTTTATTTTAATAGGCATTTATACTAGTTAGAACTTGCAATAGTTACTTAGAAATTATACTTAAAGTAATTTTGGCATGACTAAATGCTTCCAAGGAGAAAGATTTTTATTATTATTATTCAAATTTCAACAGCAATAAAACAAATCATATAAAATTTTAGAAGGACATGCATTTCTCTTTTCAGTGTATTAAAGTTGCTAATTGTTATCTTAGTTGTTGATTTTGTAAATTGTAACAACCTATACACAGCCCAAATTTTGGATAATCTCTTAAAAATTTTAAGAAAGTATGGGCCTACCTAGTATCTACAGCCAAAGTGCCATAAAATTAATGTAAAGTAGCCAGAAGAATCACTTGCAATAATAAAATACATTTACAATATTAACTTTAGCTATACAGGAGTGAGTTGAACATCAGACCTTAAAAATTTTAGGGAGTCAGAGTCAGATCTTACAAATTTTAGGGAGTCGGAGTTGGATTTTTTTTAAAAGGTGAAGTCGAAGTCGGATCATTTATTATCCAACTCTGCAACCCTGCTCTAAACCATAGGATCCTATGGTTTATAGTGCTGAAGATGGTCTTGTACTGAAAGCATTCACTAAATAAATAGTAGTGTGCATAATTACTGCTGAAATTGCTTGAATTTAAAATATTAAGTTATAATAAGTCTATGAAGAAATAATCTAAAGGATGCAACAGTAACTAGTGACCAATATTGGACCATGGTTGAAAACGTTTTGAGGCTTGTCAGTGAGAACAATCCAGAGATGTGGTTCCAACAGGATGGGACCACTTTTAACACTCTTAGGGCCAATATGATACAATAGAAATTTTTGGTGAACAGTCTTCAACATATGAACATTAAATTTCATTTTCAAATTTTAGAAATTTTTTAAAACTCTTAAGAATTTTAAATGTAATAGCCAATATAATGTAAAATCCACATATTATAACAGTATTTCATGATGGCAGAGATTACACAAAAAAATCCATACTTTATAATTGAAACTTTTTATTCAAATCTATGAAATAAGAAAATTCTAATTGGTCCAATTACGAAATATATTGTAAAATACAATATATAAAGTGATTTCAGTACTTATTTCACTACAAATTACATTAAAAAGCAAAGAAGATTTAAGTTTTTTCACAAATGATTTCAGCACTTTTAGGGAAGCATATAACAATAGTATTGTGGTTACAAACAACTCAAGTTATGAACAAAACTTACATGTAAATTAAATGGTCTTGTATTGAAAGTGCTTCACTAAATAAATAGTAGTGTGCATAATTACTGCTGAAATTTGCTTGAGTTTAAAATATTATATTGCATCCTTGTATTTGTTTTCAAAAAGTATGGGCCAATAATCCTCTTTGAGTTAACATTTCACCAGACTACATTTAAGGGTATAATTGGTGCTGATGAATACTTTGAATTCTTGGTGTCCCATATTCTGCAATTTTGTTTGTTTACAAACCTATTAAAAAATAAGCTTCATCATTCATCAGATTATGAATAAACTTATTTTGCTCTCTGGCTAAATAAGGCTAAATATTTCTTGAATTTGAACTCATAAAAGAAGTGATCCCAAAGATATGTTAGTCATGCACCAATTGTGCCTTGTATGCCTCATGCAAATCACTTCCTAAAATCCATTGCCATGCTTTCTGGGACATTGACAGCTAACTGGAACAACACTCTGATGATGTTTAGTAATAGTATTATAATAAAAATATATTATATGTTATATTCAATAATAAGTAATGATTGAATGTAAAATGATATTTTCTTATTTTGGGAATTTTTTTGTAAGTCTAGTTTTAATATGTCAAATCATTTTTTGAGTTCATTAAATTGCAGCTATATTATAGCCATTTACTTGCCTCTTCTATCAAATTATTATACAGTCCTTTGTTAGTATATTGTAATGTTTTTATGAAGCGATTTGATATTTTTACATTATTACATTAATAAAGTTATCTTTCCAATCATTCATTTTATCATTTTCTGATAATGCAACTTTTAGTAAAGAATCTTGTATTGGAATTGAGTATCTTGTATTGTAAATCTCCCCAATTAATTTTGTTAAAATTGACAACAAAAAACTAGTTTTGTAAAATTGTAATGTTCAATTTACTAAACCTTCCCAATGGAATGACTATGCAAGATTTCCAGAATTCACCTTGGCCATATTTTCTAATTACTCAGATATAAATTTTGAAAATAAAAATCTTATCTTGGAATAGACAACTAAAAATTTCATGGATGTTAAACAAAATAACAAAAAAGTGTTAGAACTAAATTACAAATGAAATTAGTGCATTTAGAACTAATAAATTGAATAATCACAAAAACAAGTAAAATTAAGTAATAAGAAATAATTTATTAATTGCAAACACAAACTGTGTTATATGCTTTATTTTCAATAATAATACAGCCATAAACAAGTTAATAGTAATAATTTATTAAATTATCAAGCATGAATCCAAAAACCAATAAATAATCTTAATAATAATTAAATCTACTACTATCATCTCCAATATAAAAACAATCAGTTGTTGATATCATGAGAAAATTAACATTCTACTAACACAGCAAGGAGATCTAATCCCATCTAGTTGACAGAAACTTAAATACAATTTTTCAAGTTTTTGCATGTCATCTCATTTACAATTGATTGTGTAAATGAGCTGACATTTACAGTTTACAAATAATTCATGTCATCCTCTTTACAATTTATAATATTTCTTTATCATTGATAAATCATCAAAAAGAATGTATTCTTTAATTCCATTCACAAAATCTCTATTGGGTTCAGTGATTGTTATTTAGGTAAGATGGTATCATTAGACAAGTGAGTTTGTCAAGAAGGTGGCAGTTCTGTTCTGTAACATTTAAATTTCTAATTCTTAAACTGGAAAAATGAAAGATAATTTAACTCTTAAATACAGTCGATTCCCCTTAATTGGGACAAATCCATTTTGGCCCAATTAAGTTGCTGCCCCAATTAAACAAACTAATAATAAATTCTAAAATAAAATATGCAATACATAGGTAAATAAGTAAGTAGATAAAAAATAATAATTATGTACCTATTTTAATGCTTTATTAAACCAAAATACAGAAAATGGGCTGCTGATGTTCACACCTCACCCACTAACTATAGAAAACCATTGATCTAAATCAGCTATTCTCAACCTGCGGCCCGGAATGTACAGTCATGAATTTAATGAAAGTGCAGAATTCTTCTCCCACATGCAAAAAAATAAATTCTGATATAAAAATTTTTTTTAAATCTGGAAAAATTAGAATTTTCCTGATTTGCTAGGTCCTTCCCAATGCACTTTTGAAATTTTACAGATCATAAGTTAGTTTGGAAACTACTGGCATTCACGAATTGAGAAGTAGAGTTTTTTTGTAGGTGATTTTTTAGAAGTCAGACTTTTTTCACATGACACCAACTGGTTACCAACTGCTGATATAGCATGTTGCGGCCTGGTTAATGTAGCAAACAAATGTATGCGGCCCGGGAAATAAAAAGTTGAGAACCACTGATGTAAATGCTTTTTTGACTTCTGGATCCTTTCCATCACACTTTTTTTTGGATATTCCTGGAATTTCTTTCCGTAATGCCCACTCCTCACACAGTTGATTTTCTTATTGTAGAAGATGCACTATGGTAGATTTTGGTATACCAGTAATATCAGCAAGTCTATGATGGCTTGTATTAAATAGCTGGCTTTTAATTTTATTTCAGAAAAGCAATTTTACTTGAAAGTGTAAAATCATTAAAAATTTTAAATAAAATCGACACTGTAAATGAAAATTCCTAGGTACAATATATAGCAGGGGTGGCCAAGTTTCATGTCACTACGAGCCATTTAGGAGAAATTCAAATAATTGAGAGCCCCACACAGTTTTTTTTGGGTAATCTTAACAATGGTTTCAAAAATTGTTTATTATATATTTTGCATGCATTTATTTCGTGTACATGCATATTACTTTTTACAATAAATGAACAAACTATAAATATATTATTTTTTAAAATTAAGTAGGTATTTGCTCCATATTAACTATTGACTTATATGATAGGGAGCCACATTGAAGGTACCAAAGAGCCGCATGTGGCTCACGAGCCGCATTTTGGCCACCTTTATGTGGACAATATTTTCATAATGTGGGAGAGGCGGAGTATGAGTGAACTTGTAATTGAACACTTTTCCAAGCCGCAATACGGTTTAAAGCTAAAGCTCACAAATGAACATAATGAAACCGTTGATTTTCTGGACATAAGGATAATAATTGAAACGGGGCACCTAGAAACCACGGTTTTTGTCAAACCTACGAACCCACCTGTGCTGATACCAGTATGGTCATATGATCCGTGGTCTTATAAGAAAGCATCCTTCCAGGCCTATTTTAGGCGTGTCCTGACTCATTGTAGCAATGACAAGTATTTGAAGATTGAACTCAACAGAATCTATCAAAGTGGGGCCAGACAGGGATACAGTCATAAGTTTATGCATAAACTGTACCTTGAGCAGAAAGATAAGTTAAGAGAGGACTTTTATGATGTAGCACAGGTCCAGTCTGATGAGAGGCCGCTTAGCCCACCCGGACAGGTGGATAGGATAGCTCTACCCTATAAGACCCACGAGTATAAGACACTAGCGAAAGCCCTGAAGAAAAGTAACACAAAGTGCACTTACAAAAGACCATCAACGATTTTTAGCCTATTGAGAAATTATAAAAAGAAAAGGAAGAGTGAATTCGACTCAGGTGTTTATAGAATCCCAGTTGATAACATACAAGACCAGAGAAGAGAAGTATACGTAGGCGCCACAAAACGGAACTCTAGAGATAGGCTAAATGAGCATAAGAACAACATACAGAAAGGGATTCCTGCAACAGCATTAGCCCAAAGGGCCTTTGAGAAAGACAAAGAGTCTTATGGGATGAAGCAAAGATCTTTTCACAATACTCATCATTATTTCCTCAACAGGAGTAATCCCTCACATACTACACAAAAGCCTGAAAACACTAGATCTACATCCCAAGACACTTCAAAAATCATCACTACTCAATACATAACACTTCAAAAAAACTTCACTACTGAATAACATGCAACATAGTAAGAAAGTTTCTCAGCACTGATACAGACAGTTAACTCACAATTAAACATTACAAGTAGCTATGTCTTGACTCGTGTCTGACAGCACTTTGCCCCAAAGATACTCCGTGTCCACATTGATGTACTATATAATAACAATAACAATAATAATAATCTATATAATAATTTGTTTATCTTCATTAGTGTCATGTACAACTTTACACTGAAATAGCTTGATGACTAGACAATGAAACTTTATAAATCCTTTTGATTTGAGTCTCTATGGGCCAATTATAGAAACGAACTTTTAACAGACTGCGGCTTATGCTTTAGACCACGGTCTCAATAAACTGCCGCGGAGAACAGATTTCAGAAATCGAGACTAGTGAAGTTATGGCTTAAAATACAGCTGTTACGTTAAACGTTTCACTCCTTGAGAAATTGAATTTCTTAACCAATCAGTGATTCACAGATTACGTCGGTAAATTGACAGTTTTCGAGCGTTAGTGCTACAAAATTGTACAGAAATTTCTCTGAGGAAGAAAAAAATGTGTTAATTGATCTAATTAAAGCCCATCCTACTATTGAAAATAAGGGTTATGATATAAAATCATAACAGAAATGAAGTTTTAACAGGCCACGGTCTCAATAAACCGCCGTAATAAAATATTGTTTCTCTTGTGTGAAAATAAAACAGAGTAGTCCTTTTATAATTGTACATGTCAATAAAAAAAAGTTTGGAAGAGCATTCTTAATTAATTTGTCATTTCCAATTCGATCTTTTTGACATCTAGAGCAGTAGAAAGGTGAAAAAGAATTTTTCCGAAAGTATTTTAAAAAGTATTATTTTTATATAATCTTAGAATTTTTTATACCATTCAGGAGGCTCAGTAAAACTGATCAAAGAAACAATAAAAACTGAAAAGGTTAAGCGGAAGTTGAATAGATTGGAAAAGTGGAAATAACCCAAGAATTGATGTCGAAAAGTTTTGGATTATCAGATAACTTTCTTTAAATTTAAGATAGAGCATATTAAAGGGCTCTTTTCAAAACCAAAGGTTTGATAAAGGGTCTTATAAAATTAAAAAAATTATTGATTATTTTGAATAAATCAGGAATATTCTGATATAAATTATAATAACTTATGAAAAGTTTCATTACTATATTTATTATATTATTCCCTGATTTTTAATAAGTTTAATTTTTCTGGATTCAAAAGTATGATAATTTTTATCTTCATATTGAAAACAATCTGAAGATAAAAATTATGAGGTATTTTATAAATTTATTTAATGCTAATTTTTACAAGTATTTTCATTTTATTACTGTACTTGTAATTTATAATTTACGTATTTAGATACAAAATCCCGCTCAATGTTTTTGTTATACTATACTGTATATTGTATATTTTTTATTCAATAGTTCTTCCACATAGCACCTGAAATGATTCAACATGTTATGTCAGGTTGCAAGCTGCTTGCACAGACAGACTACCTGCATAGACACAACCAAATAGCAAATATAATACACCAAAAGCTTGCCACCAAACACAAATTAATAAACATACTCACACCATATTACAAATACATACCACACAATCTTAGAAAACTCAACACACAAGATGTACTACGACAGAACAATCCTAACAGACAAAACCATACACCATAACAGACCAGACATCACTCTCACAGACAAACAAAACAAAGTTACCTACATTATAGATATCTCAATACCCAACACACACAACATCCAGGATGCATTTTTTTTTTTTTTTTTTCAAAATTTTTTGATTAATAGGAAGAAAAATTAATGAATTTTAGCATTTTTATGTGCTTAATTGATAACTTCTAAAATTTATTCTTTAAAATAATATTTTTGTTCAAAATTGTATTTGTTTGTATGATATTAAATATATTTTGCATATATTTCTTATTTCAAAATTTATATTTTATTATGATTTTCTCATCAGATATGAGAAAAATATAAATTTCTAAAAATATTGAAAATATTATATTCAATATTTTTAGAAATTATTTATTAACTGTTTTGATTAATAACTATCATTAGAATTAGCATACTTTATGTGTGGATACTATACTTTATATCATTAGAATTAGCATACTTCTGATATTAGGAACGAGATGCGCATGTACTCAAGATATGTGGACAATATTTTCATAATGTGGGAGAGGCGGAGTATGAGTGAACTTGTAATTGAACACTTTTCCAAGCCGCAATACGGTTTAAAGCTAAAGCTCACAAATGAACATAATGAAACCGTTGATTTTCTGGACATAAGGATAATAATTGAAACGGGGCACCTAGAAACCACGGTTTTTGAGAAATATACCGAAAACGTTTTTATGTTTAGTTAATAAAAGCCTGTTTTTCTTGACTACTGGTTTGTGCTTTTGAGGATATTGAACTTTAATATTATTTTTTATTAAAGATCTGAATCTATATTGTTGTTGATAATATAGGGTGTTTCAAAAAGAATCATCCGATTTCAAAAGGGTATAAATTTTTTATTTATCAAATCAGGAACTTGTAATTACTTTTAAAATACATAGCTAAACATGAATTTTTACATAAAATGTTCATAAGTGCTCAATGTGTCCCTCTTCAGATGCTCAGCATATGTCCAATACAGTAAGACAATTCGTCCCATATGGATACGAGCATGTCTGGAGTCACTGCTGCCACTGCTGCTGTAATCTGATTTCACAATTCATCCACAGAGTTCCATCTTGTTGAAAAATGATGTCATTGGAATCAAGCTGTAACTGTGGGAAAAGCCAATTCTCTATCATTTCCAAGTATGACATTCCTGTGACAGTGTTAGTCAAAAAGAAGTACGGGGCCATACACCTTTTTTAGAGAAACTGAGCACTTATAAACATTTTATGTAAAAATTCATGTTTAACTGTATATTTTAAAAGCAATTCAGAGTTCCTGGTTTGATAAATAAAAAATTTATACCCTTTAAAAATTTATGTGGTTATAGTACTGAGTGTTTCAAAAAGAATCATCTGATTCTTTTTGAAACACCCTGTACTATAACCATTCTTTGCTTATTCTTCAAGTTCTATTAATTCAAGATCAAACGTTGAAACATTTTTGTATACACAGATAGTCCTCAACTTATGACAAGATTTGATTTCAAACACTGACGCTATATCCAGAATATCTGTAAGTCATAAATACCCAAATTTATGGATTTCACACTACACCCATACCTCGCTATATGGCCGCTTTAGAATTTTTTATTTAAAATAATAAATTATTATTATTATTATTATCCATTTTCTTTGTCAAAACAAATTATTAACAATATCCTTCCTTAAAAAAATCTATATTGACTTGGAAATTTGTTATTGGAATAGATTTCAAATGGATTTGTCCAATCTTTCACTGTCTTAGCTCTTATTACTTCCTTTCTGCTCCTCTAATAACATCTATTCATACCATCTATAATCTGTAAAATATCCATTTTCTATGATGAATTAGCAAAAAAATAGCAACTTTTTTTCCGTTTCCCAAACAATCTATGCTTGCTCCACTTTTCGCTGAGGGTTAGACCAGCCTATGGCCATGATTAAGCTGCGGCTTAAAATAGATTTTGTTTCTGTAACTCGATTTTCTAAAACCCGTGGCTTAAGCCCCGGGTATAAACCTCGTTTCTGCAATTGGCCCTACGAGCTGAACTTAAGTTTGTGACTATTAAGTATGTTTTTAAAATACCTGTTCTAAAAATATATTAAAAAATTCAAATATTACATAATTTTATAACTTATTCGATAGATGGCACCAAGTGTCCACCTGAGATGTGAGCTTGTTGGTAGGTTAAGTTAGATCTTATCTTTCAGACAATAATTATGCATTAATTAGTAGATAAGGTTCATATATAGCAATTAACATAAACAAAAAGCAATAAATGTTACAAACATCTTCCATTTTAATGTATCTATTTTTTTTTATCAGCGATGTTTGTGATGTGATGATGTTTCTCTTGCATGAAAATAAAACATAGTAGTCCTTTTATAATTGTACATCCATGGATACTTTCAAATAACTTTAGGAAAATTTAGCAGCAGTGAATGTAGTAGTTGACAGTCAGTCAATCATATTTCAACGTATCTCCTCATCCATTCACTTTGATTGACAGCTTACAATATGTCTGTAAACGAAATATCAAAATAAGTTCATTCTTAAATTTTTCTAAGAGATGTCTCAGTTGGTCAAGATAACAATCTGTAGTCGCATGTCAAAATTAGGCAATTCTATTGGTGAAAATATTCGCAATGGACACAGTGCACCAGCGATCATTTCTCTGAATAACAAACAGAAAGAGGCACGTGTAGATTGATAATTGGTTAGACTAAAAAATAGTAATAAAACTTCAAAAGAAGAGTAATAGACATGAAAAATACAAAAATAAATCATATGCAAGATGATTTTGAGCTCTGTTATAGTACAGTTTTTAAATTTGTAAAGTCAGGTAAAAGTAGTACCAAATGAAAGAGGTCAATATTCACAAAAAGACCAGGAGTTAGTTATGTATTTGAGATATACAATTTTGCAGATTGATATAATAATGGCTATTTACTATAGTTAAAGATTCACCCTATTGATAAGTGATTAAATGTGCAGTCATAGGTTTGGTTGTGTTAAAGATTCATATAAAAAGTTGTGTGTATATCAAAAACTGTACCAATTTGATCTATCAAAACTCTTTTATGAATTTTGATCTATAGATTGTCTTTCGTTTGGTATTATTTTTGCACGCTTTATAATTGTTTCAATTTTACCTATACAGGTACTCCTCACTTAACTGGGTTTCGTTTTCACAACTTGATCGTAGAATGAATTGGTTGGAAGCGAAAAACTTGTTCCTATATTTAAAATATTGGAAACACAAATTCAAATTAAAATTTATATCTTAATTATGAACAAAGTACAGTATTTTTCTTCAGTTTTTTTGGAATCTTAATTATGCACAAAGTACAGTATTTTCAGTATCTTAATTATGCACAAAGTACAGTATTTTTCTTCAGTTTTTTTTTTGGAACTACGAGTGTGGGGAAATTACAAACAAAAGTCGTAAGCGATGCGTATGAGCAAAAACCAAATATTCCATTGAAAAAAATAGTCTTAAGCTCGGATGTAAGTTCAAGCAGTCATAGGTCGTTAAGTGAGGAGTATCTGTATTAACTTATTTGACTGGCTTTAGATCCGCCATGTTGTGACATCATATTTTCGCACAATAAAATAAAACTAAATTTTTTCTTTCTAACCTGTATGGTCATTCTAATGACATCAGGAAAGTTCGTTTGTGATAAGTGGGTAGCTAATCTTCTATTAAGTTGAATAGATATTCCATCCAATCTGCTATGTTTGCATGGGCATAATTCTATAGACAAAATATATTGATTCTAGATATTTTTAAGAGATGTCCCCATTAGTCAAGATACCAATCTATAATCACGTGTCAAGATAGGATACGTTCTTAAGCTCAACAGTTTATAAACCGCTTTAGACAAGCACCCCAAAACTACTGTTCAAGATAAAATGTTTTAAACTGGTTCGTGTATCGGAATAATTGAAATTTATCATCAGTGAATGCAAGAGGAATGTCGCTAGGAAACTATTTAAAATAGCGTCAGCAAAGTTTTTAATTAAAGAAACATTTATATTTTTATATAAAGTGGCCTGTATGTAATAAATCATTTATTTTTTTATATAGAAAATATTTAAAATGTATTCACAATTATAAATTTATATTAAATATGATTTTTCACGTTGTCATGATTTAAACAGTGTATTAACTGATATGCGGATTTACATTAAATTTTTGCTAAGTATATATCATTTAAAAAAATAACAACAACATACTTGTACTGATGTTTTTGAAAGACAAAAATGTTCTTTGAAGGATACATCAGTATAGTGATGAATGGTATAAATATAATTTTTTCTTTTTGTTTTCATATAATGGTAATAACTGGAGTAGTTTAGTTCACTAAGTACTATAGAAGCTACAGAATAAACTTCTTTCGACCATTTTTTCAATGAATTTCAAAACTGCTCCAAAATGAAGTAAAACATCGACTTTGACGATGCAAGCACTTTAAGCAAAACATTGAGTTTAGGACATACTCATACCAATCTATAATCATGTGTTAAGATAACAATCTGTAATCATGTGACAAAATTAGACAGTTCTATTAGTAAAAGTTCTCACAAAGATTATACGTCATAGTTCCATTATCAGAGTAACAACAGCAATAACCACATGTGAATTGATCATCACTAAGACTAATGGACAATAATAAAATGACAGAAAATGAGTAATAAATACGAAAAATATAAAAATAAGATGCGTGTAAGAAGATTTCAAGCCAAGAGAGATAATATAGTTAGAGAAAAAGATCGTCTAAAGAGTAATGAACATCATGACACCATCGTAAAAATTTACTTAATGGTGATGAAACACAATCGCACCAAATGGTAAGATATATTTTAATCCCACGAATAAAGCGATATCTAATACCAATAAAATTCTTGCCAGCAAGGTTGAAATTGATCAATTATGAATTGGAGATCTACTGAATGCACACATTGTTCTGCAGTATTGTGGCCAAAAGAATGCAACTGGACTACTATATGCTGTAGAAAAAGGATCAATCTTCTAGTATATTTTCCATCTATAGGAAGTTCCTCGCAATATATTCACGATTTATGAATGGCTAATAATGATGAGGGAAAGTTGTTAAAAAAGTTTGCACATCAAATCAACAATTCTTTAGCCTTAGCATCTCAAAAGGTTAATTATTTACAATCACCAACATCAGGATTTTCCCCAAGTGTTATAATACATGGAAGACTTTATCATAGGATTGGCTCATTGCAGGCTAATGAAGTACAACCTAAATTTGCACAGATTTATGTTCATGATACTCAACATGATGCCGAAGAAGCTGAAATTCGATTAGGATTCATGCCATTGCCATAGGGAACAAATCAACAAACAAGAGACTGTTTGTTGTTATTACTTCAAAATCTTCATCATCATCTTCATATTTGTAATACATATGTAAATGATTTTAAAATGATATGTGAAATGAATGTTAATAATATTGAACATAGGAAAATTGTGATTTGTGCTGATGCAGTTCCACCTGGTGAACATCCTTGGTGTTATAATGCTCCAGTTGGATTGCAAAAAGTCTCAATTTTGATTGATGAATTATCTGGGCCAAGAGACATTGTACTGATGTTACAAAATAGAAACATTCAGAATATAAATGAAACTCATCAAGCATATGATGCATTGCATTACATCTTATTATTTCCTGAAAGAGGTGCTTGGAACTTATCAATGAATGTCAATAATATTTCAATAAGAGATTTTTATGCATTCTATTTGCATCAAAGAAGTAATCAAAGAAACACACTGTTCCTTGCTGATAGACTATTTTAAGCAATGAAAAAAAATTGAGAGCAGAATTATATCAAAATATTCAAGATGCAATGCTAATCGATGATCATGATCAATTTGATCGACGAATAGTTTTATCATCTTCATTCTCTGGCAGCCCATGAAATATGCATTGTCGTTATCAAGATGCTATGGCAATTGTAAGAACTTATGGCAAACCAGATTTATTTATTACAACAACATATAATCCTGAATACAAAGAGATTCGTTCAGCATTATTACCAGAACAACAACCACAAAAGAGGCCAGACATTGTTGCAAGGATTTTTAAACAATACTTACATAATTTAAAAAATGACATCATAAAAAATGAAATATCTGGAAGGGTTAAAGCTCTCATCTATGTTATTGAATTCCAAAAAAACGAGGTCTGCCTCACTGCCACAGGCTAATAATTCTGGACCAGGCAGTTAAAATTTGTAATGCAATTGATACAAATAAATTTATTTCTGCTGAAATTCCACCTAATCCAGAATTGCAAGCATTAGTGTGTCATTTTATGCTACATGGACCATGTGGAAATGATACTTGTTTCTCTTCATGTATACAGAATAATAAATGCAGCAAAAAGTTTCCTAAATCATTTGCTCCTCAAACATCTTGGGATGATGAATATAGAGATGCTATATATCAAAGAAGATCTCCATCTGATGGTGGTGTAGAAATTCAGCTAAGAAATAGAATAGCTAACGATTCATGGGTAGTGCCATATAATCCATATTTATTACTGAAGTACAAAAGCCATATAAATATCAAAGCCTGCAATTCAGTTAGAGTTTGCAAATATTAATTTAAATATGTTTACAAGGGCAATGATAGAGCCATTATTAATGTAAATAATGCAGATGAGGAAGTAGTATGAAATGAGGTTAAAATTTTTCAAAATGTTAGATCAATTGGATCAAGTGAAGCATGCTGGAAAATTTTTGGATTTGATTTGAGCAAACGGTTTCCAGCTCTTTCTCATTATCAGTACATCTGGAAAATCAACAGAAAGTTGATTTTCAGGATGGAAATGAATGTCATGTTCAAAATGCTCCACTACCAAAAACACCTTTGATGGCATGGTTTGAAATCAACGAAGAAAATCAATATAATCAAAATTATGTACCTCAGCTGTATTGTGATTTCCCAAAATATTATACATTAGATAAAAAGAAAAAGAAATGAAAATTCAAACAAGACAACAAACCATTTTTCCAACAATTGGCAGAATTTGTTCAGTTCATCCTGCAGCAGGAGATGTTTTCTACTTAAGAATTTTGCTCCACAATGTTCATTCAAGAAGAAAAATAAGTTTTAAGGACTTAAAAACTGTAAACGGGCATTCATATCCAACATTCAAAGAAGTTTGTATTGCTTTGGGACTTCTTCTGGATGATACAGAATGGGTTACTATTATGGAAGATGCTGCATTGACTCAAATGTGTAAACAAATGCGTGAGTTGTTTGTAATTACAGAGTTATTCAAAATGATGGACCCAATTTAATTAATTTGTATTTCATGAAATATAAAGTGGATATGAACAATCTACATACTAATAAAAAGAGGAAGTTTCAAAGTCTTTTACCATTAGGTAATAAATGTTCAATGTGTCCCCACTTTGCTGCACGGCAAACATCTAAGCAATAGCCAAACTCGTCCCGCACACGAAGAAGCATGTCTTGTGTTACTGAGTTCACTGCAGCAATGACACGGTTCCGCAGGTTGGCCAGAGTTGTTGGTTGAGGTGGGACGTAAACAGTCTCCTTAACATAGCCCCACAAGAAAAAGTCACATGGCATGAGATCGGGAGATCTTCGGTGGCCAGAAGTGTAGGGCCAGGTCTTGATTTCCCATGCGACCTATCCATCACTGGGGAAGGGATTGATTTAAAAATCGGGCTGCGGTCCGCTTCAGTCCAAATTCGAGTGTGTTTTTGCTATCGAGAGCTATTTTAGTATTGCGTATATTAAATTCTTTTGCTTTGAACTCGACAGCTGTTTTTCTCTCAAGACTCGGAAAGTAGCTGCTGAACCTTTTTGAGGTGCAGCCCATTAGTAGCCTAGTTGGGCTGGGATTTCCCCCTCTAGGTGAACCAATCAGCAGCCGCGACTTTTTCACCCATCATGGACGAGATGGAAGTTATCCATTCATCTGGGGAAAAGAAGGATGAAGAGTGTCTGCAGACGGAAAGTCACCATCTTCAGCTTGCAAAAAGCCTGCAGGCTGATCTTATTCATTATCTTAACCGTAATTCTGGTTCCAGGATGGGGACTAAAGAGCATTTCCATTTTATTTCTGAAATAGTCAATCAGCTTATCCATATTATAGAAGACCAGGAACGGACCCAACACTCCATTAAGTCAATGGAAGAAAAGCTGAAAAAGTTCATTCAGCACAAACTGCCTCCCCCTCCAACCTTTGCTTCAGTTGCTTCTGGAGGTCTGAAAGCCAGACCGGCGAGGAAGGAGGTAATCATCGTTGAACCTGTGAACAATCAGCAAGATGCTGAAACCACTAAGAAAGTTCTTAAGGATAAAGTAAGCCCTTCAGCCTTGAAAATAGGAGTCAAGAGTTTACGAAAAATCAAGAAAGGTGGCCTTGTAGTAGAAGTGGCTCACGCGGCAGATAAAGCTAAATTAACATCTGCCATCCAGAACATTCCTGAACTAAAAGCCCAGGAGCCTAAGCCTAGGCGACCGAGGATAATTATCTTGGGTGTCCCAAGATCTATCTCAAACCAGGACCTTCTGACCCTGCTCTACGAGCAGAATGATGAAATACAGAAACTGTCTCATCATTTGAGGAATTTTCTGGTCAATTTACACTCAAATTCCAACTGGGGAACAAAGCTAAGGAAACTTGCAACTGGATCCTGGAAACCTCCGGTAAACTGCACAGCTTTTTTGTTAAACTGAAACGTCTCAACCTTGAATGGGTGAGATGTCGTGTCGAAACCTTTGTCTCAATCTTACAGTGTTTAAGTCTCGATCTTACAATTGCTGCAAAATAGGTCATCTTGCAAAAGATTGCAAAGAAACTAAACTCACCTGCAGCCAATGCGCACAAGCACACCGATTTATGGACTGCCCAAATAAAATGACTTTGAAAGTCTGCAGAAATTCTGTCGAAAAGGTCTTCAGCGAT
Source organism: Olivierus martensii (assembly GCA_000484575.1). Classification (NCBI taxonomy): domain Eukaryota; kingdom Metazoa; phylum Arthropoda; class Arachnida; order Scorpiones; family Buthidae; genus Olivierus; species Olivierus martensii. The sequence goes on along the minus strand of AYEL01089068.1, from coordinate 17,582 downwards.
TCCTTGCCGCTTGCCGATTGGCAAGGAATCACTGAAGACCTTTCCGACCTCTCCTGTGACTTCCACATGGAATCTGCTTTGAATAGGAACGAAGCAATAGTGCGCCGTGACAAAATCATTGATGGCATTAGTGTCATCCTACAGAAATGAATTCCAAAGAAGAGTGGGAATCCTCGTTCCAAAGAAGAGTGGGAATCCTCGTTCAGCCCTCTGGTGGAATCGACCTCTCCCACCTTCGACGCAACAATAATCGCTTACAGCGAAGATTTCAATCTGCTGTAAGCGATTAATTTGAACTTCCAGAAGTTCTACAAGGAAAAGATCAAAGCATATAAACTTGCCTCATGGCAAAAATTCTGTGGTTCCGACTATAAATGAACCCCTAGGGGTTTTTACAAACTAAACACGGGGAGGATCAGGCAAAAATCCATCTTTTTCAGTTTGCAGACCTCTTCCAGACATAGTAGTGATTTTGTACAAACTGCCATCCTGTTGGATTCTTTCTTTCAAGGTGATTCCCCTACCGAGGACACACATTCCCAGAAGCACATCAGGACATCGCTTGGAGAGGAATACCATGCCGACAATGATCCTCCTTTCTCCTCTTTTGAATCAGGACAGCATTAAGTGCCTCTCAAGGCACAAAGCTCCTGGGGATGATCTCATCGTCACAGAGATAGTCCGAAAACTCTGGGATCTCTGCCCAGACACCCTAGTTACTCTTTTCAACATGTGCTTGAAATTTGGCTACTTCCTAAGGCAGTGGAAGAGGACAACCCTGGTGGTCATCCCCAAGGGAAAAGACAAGGATCCCTCGGATCCGAAAAGTTACAGGCCAATCAGCCTCCTCTCCACTTTGGGTAAAGTCTTGGACAGACTCTTGATACAACATATCAACTGGCATATTGAACATAATTCTGGCCTTAGTCCGATTCAATTCAGCTTCAGACCTCAAAAGTCTACCGAGGATGCAATCCTGAAGGTTCTCGATGACATTCGAGATACAAAAGCAATCGCAAAATATGCTGTGGGTATCAGCCTAGATATCCGTGCCGCTTTTGACCGGGGCTGGTGGCCCCTCATCCTTTATCAACTTCGCAATCATCACTGTCCACAGAACTTGTACAATCTAACGGTGGACTTCTTGAAGAACAGAGAGGTTTTCCTCAATCTTCCTGGTCAGTGGGTGAGGAGAACTTTGGAGAGAGGCTGCCCGCAGGGGTCCATTTTGGGTCCCTCCTTCTGGAACATCCTTTTTGATAGTTTGTTAAGAAAAGATCTTGGTGTTGGAACTAAAGTTGCCGCATATGCCAATGACACTTTCATCATTTTCCCTAGCAACTCGTGCAGGGAGATCGAGGAACAAGGTAACATCCTTCTTCAGAAAATCAATGACTGGGGAGCTGACTTTGGACTCTCCTTTAATGCAGCAAAATCCTCTTTTATCATCTTTTATTCCTCTTTTATCTTCAAAATTTTGCAGTGACCTTAGAAAGAGATCGCCCATTCTTAAAATGCAAGGACAAAAGCTTCCATTTGTCAGAAGTCTTAAATACTTGGGAGTAATTTTAGACAACAGACTCAGTTGGAGGGAACATATTAAATCAATTAAGACAAAAAGCAACAGCCTCTTCCTTAAGCTGGCCTCAGGGGCCTGCTCAAAATGGGGACTCGGTCCAGAAGCAATGATTATCATCTATAAAGGACTATTCCTCCCAATCGCCACCTACGCCAGTGCCGCCTGGTTCCAAGCGGCCAGTAATGTTCAACAAAAACGATGGCTCCTGTCTGCCCAGCGGGCAGCAGCTCTCCGTCTTACTAGATGCTACAGTACTGTTGCAACTGACTCCCTTCTTGTTCTCACAGGTCTTCCACCGATTGACCTGGTCATTAAAGAATTTGTCTTGAAATCCCTGGCAAAAAAGGGAAAGCTTGACAGAGACCTCTGCATCATCCCTTCAATTGACAAACTTGATCTGCATATCAATCACATTGATCTTCCCAAGCATTGTTTTCGCTCTGGGATCAACTTCACTGAAAACGGGAGCAACTTCTCAACCCACATCTTTACCGATGGATCCAAGACTGAAATCGGTATGGGGGCGGCCTTTGTCGCCTATCGAGACTGTCAAGAGATCGTCCATGGCCTCTTCCGCTTGGAAGAGCATTGTTCAGTCTTCCAGGCTGAATTTCTTGCTATTTTGGATGCGATTTTCGCTCTGGGATCAACTTCACTGAAAACGGGAGCAACTTCTCAACCCACATCTTTACCAATGGATCCAAGACTGAAATCGGTGTGGGAGCGGCCTTTGTCGCCTATCGGGACTGTCAAGAGATCGTCCATGGCCTCTTCCGCTTGGAAGAGCATTGTTCAGTCTTCCAGGCTGAATTTCTTGCTATTTTGGATGCGATCAAGTGGTGCATGACCCAGCCTTCCAACTTCAACTTTCTCATCCATTCAGACAGTAAAAGTGCCCTCTGTGCCATCCAGCAAAGATCCTCTCTTATTCCGCTCGTTCATCAAATCAATGAGATCATTAGAAACAATCAACACAGACAAAGTGCACACCTTAGGTTAGCTCTCAACTCAATCTGGGACAGACTATAGTGTGCTCCTCCCTAGGGAAGCACACCTCTCAGTTTGGAAATCACTGTGATAAAGGAATAAGCATTTGAAGTCCATGTTTCTGTGCATGTGCAAACTCCTGGGACCAGAAGTGCTGCCATTACTATTTTCTCTCGCTTCGAATCTTTAATCAAGTTTTTTTTAGTAAACTAAATCCCAATGTCTTTATAAATTATCATAGTTTACTTCCTATTTATGTTTGTATACTTCTTTTTGTTATTGACCTCAATTTCTGGCTTTTTTGATTTGAAAAATGTTGGATGTTCCTGAGCCCAAGGGTTCAGTTTGCATTCAGCGTGCCAAGGCTAAATAAATATTGCATTTAAATAATACTTAATTTATTTCAGAAATTATAATTATTTTTATTTTAAGATAATAATTATAGTCATTATCTACTTTGATCACCAGGCAGCAATGTCATCTCAAATCTATAAGAAGCAGTGCACGTTTTCTTTATCATATTTTCCATTTTTATTATGGATGATAGGATATAGTTGCGCGAAATATTGTATCCAAGGAACTTGGTTGTATCACAACGTGAACTTAAAATGAAACTTCACCAATTTCAAACAAATTTGGCATCTGCTATAGCAATAAACTTATTTATTCATATGGTATAGCAATAAATAAAAGCCAAGGAAAGATTTTTCAAAAAGTTGGCTTACTATTACAAAATCAAGTTTTCGCACATGGACAACTTTATGTATCAATGCCATGAGTTTCATGTAAACAAACTTTCAAAGTTTGGTATGGAGAAAGAAAACAAGCAAAAAACATTGTATAGGATGCTAAATAAATGAAAAATCTAAAATTTGACAGATAAAAAAAAAAAGGTTTCTTTTTGGTGTATTTAGAGTTTAGACATGTAGTGGCCAGGGGCTAACAAGTAAGTCACAAATGCCTAAAATTTATGGATTTCTCACTACTGATGTTTACTAGGACATTACACATTATTTTAATAAACATAACAAACACAAAACTAGAAGAATCAGACATAAAAAGATGTTTTTGTATATCAGATCATTGTTTAGGAACTCAAATCCATGTGAATTACACTGATCCAATCACAATTTATTGATGAAATCATTATCCTAAGTATGATTGGTCATAAATAGAGGTGATTTTAAGTTGAAGATTATCTGTACTTGTATATCTTTTTGTCTAAAGTATACATTTAAGAGCAAAATTCTCCATCATTTATATTATATCCATACTTGTATAAAACTATCTATAGATTTACTAGTTTCATTGAATAATTATAGTATATATTTAAGGTTAACAAATAATCTGAAATATAAAATTTAAAATATATTGGTATTATTTTTATATTTAAGTACTGTTAACAGAGTTCAAGATTATTAAAACTGCTTATCTTCTAAATGACAACTTATAAAACCAAAACAGCACATCTAGCAGTACGTTAAAAAAACTATAAACTTTAATTAGATCCAAAAACGTTTTCAGTATACTCGATACTATCATCAGTTGAACAACAGATTTTAAAAAATAACTACAAATGAATTATGCATATAAACAAAACCAATTTGTTCTATTATGCGTAATTCGTTTGTAGTTCTTATTTAAAATCTGTTGTTCAACTGATGATAGTATCGAGTACACTGAAAACGTTTTTGGATATAATTAAAGTTTATAGTTTTTTTCACCTACTGCTAGATGTGCTGTTTTGGTTTTATAAGTTGTCATTAAGTACTGTTATCATCATAACAAATAATTTGAAATTGATACTATCCAATCAAATCAGGATAATACCAGTTTCAGATTATTTGTTAACCTGATGCCATTCCCTTACAAATCACAGAAATATCAGTTTATTTCTAGTAAATAGTGACATTATGTAAGTTTATGAGCATATGCAACAATCTACAAATAATTCATACTTATGAAAGCTCTTAATAGGACAAAATAAATTATTTTATCTTAAGAGCTTGTGAAATGTTAAGAGCTTTCTTAAGTGTGAATTATTTGGTAAAATAAGATGGCTTCAAATTTTTTTTATTTACAAATAAAACAATAATTAATTAATATGATAATTATAAAAGCAATAATTTTACTGACTTTATAAAGATAAATGCCATTTAGATTTTTATAACTGTATCAGAAGATAAAAATTGTCTCAAAAAATTTGTAATTCAGAAAAATATGTTAACTCTACATAGTAAATATGATTTTTGTCTAAAGTATACATTTAAGAGAAAAATGCTCCACCATTTATATTATATGTGCATACATATATAATTATAATAATAGATTAAAAACACATGACATATCAAAAATTCATTTTTTTTTATTTTATTTAAATTTGTTTTTTCTAAAGATCTAGTCACCATATATACAATGTATCCACTTAGGTTACATACTATAAGAAAATTAATGTAATTTTGTTATGCCAATTTTCTACTCCTAACTACACTAATTTAAATAAAAATAATTGTTCACAAAACTTTTTAATGTGACAAAATAAATGAAACCATTTCTTAGTCTGTTCAGTGAACAGATTATGAGAAAAAAATCATTGAAAAAGGAGTCTGCCAAATGGCATTATGCCAAATTTTCATCTGAAAAATATTTTGATTAGATTCCAGATTTTTAGAGGGAATCTGGATTTGGCGTGTTGAAACCTATCCTTCAATCTATCGGCAAATCCCATCAGAAGCGTCATTGATCCTGTAACAAATTTACAAATAAATGTCGTAATATTCTATGTAAGGTCTGAAAAATATTTGAATTAACTAATCATCAACCAATTATAAAGTATTGAAAGATAAATGGTAACATATAATATTAAAAAATAATACAAGGTTATTCAAAATGATGGATCCAATTTAATTAATTTGTATTTCACAAAATATAAAGACGATATGAACAATCTACATACTAATAAAAAGAGGAAGTTTCAAAGTTTTTTACCAAAGGTTATAAATGTTCAATGTGTCCCCCTTTGCTGCACGGCAAACATCTAAGCAGTAGCAAACTCGTCCCACACGCGAAGAAGCATGTCTTGTGTTACTGAGTTCACCGCAGCAGTGGTACGATGAACTGGCAAAGACTGCCACCATGGAAGGACACCTTCATTTTGATAAAATGCTGATTTTGCACTTCTCACACCAACTCAGGGAAAACACACTGGATGAATGGCAGCAACGATAGAACAGCAGTGAAAAGGATCGCCATACTCATGAGCTCCTTCCTAACATACGCAAAAGACTGACAAACCTCAAATGGATCCCAAACAACTTCCATCTTTTCCAGCTCCTTTCTGGACACAGCAACTATGGGATTTTTCTCCACAAAATCGGAAAAGCAACTTCCACAAGCTATGATTGTGAGGAAGGTGAGAGTAGCATTCCTCACCTCCTATTCAAATGCAACAGACTCACTGCTTGTAGGCACCTCCTACAGCAGATTGTCATCTCCCAAGGCCTCCCTTGGCCTTATTGTCTGTACAACTTGATAAGAAATCAAACTATTATGAGGTTATAAATGTTCAATGTGTCCCCCTTTGCTGCACGGCAAACATCTAAGCAGTAGCAAACTCGTCCCACACGCGAAGAAGCATGTCTTGTGTTACTGAGTTCACCGCAGCAGTGGTACGGTTCCGCAGGTCGGCCAGAGTTGTTGGTTGAGGTGGGACGTAAACAGCCTCCTTAATATGGCCCACAAGAAAAAGTCACATGGCGTGAGATCAGGAGATCTCGGTGGCCAGAAGTGTAGGGCCAGGTCTTGATTTCCCATGCGACTTATCCATAGCTGGGAAAGGGATTGATTTAAAAATCTACGGACATCACGGTGCCAATGGGGCAGAGCTCCATCCTGTTGGAAAATGAAGTCTTGTGAATCATCGGTAAGTTGAGGAAAAAGCATGTCCAGGTACGTTATTCCACTTACAGTGCTTTCCACTAGCCTGCATATTGGCGAGAGTCCCCTAGCGGCCGTTTAGTTCAACTATCACCGCCCAAGCGGTGGTAAACAAAACTTTGGAACTTCCTCTTTCCTTCAGTATGTTGACTGTTCATATCCACTTTATATTTCATGAAATACAAATTAATTAAATTGGGCCCATTATTTTGAATAACCCTGAATTATAATGTTTTGCCATCAAATCCACCTGCTTTATTTGAGAGTTTTATGGTTGAGGAAAAAGCCATTGCTCCAACATGTCCAGGTACGTTATTCCACTTACAGTGCTTTCTGCAAAAACAAATGAGCCATAAACTTTTGTCTGTGATAAGGCACAGAACATGTTTAGCTTTGGCGAGTCTCTCTCATGTTGCAATGTTGTACGAGGATTTTGCAGACCCCATATGCAAACATTGTGTCTATTCACTTTTCCACTAACAAGTAAGATGGATCATAACTTCATCACTAAAAATAAAGCGTGGTAGAAATGCTTCATTATATCTTGCATCAGTTTGAACCAATAGTCATTAATCAAGATGAACTGAAAAATTTAATTCTGAGAGATTTACAACAAAGTTTGCATATTCATATCAAACATTAGCAAATTTCAGTTTACCAGATGTTAATGAAAATGTAATTGAGCATTTAATACTGCATCATCATCAACAGATACCACTTCAATTAATTAGAGAAGTAAGTTCCTTAAACACAAGCACTTCAGCAGTTAAAAAACATGTCAATACTTTATTATAAATCAAAAAATGCTTTCAGTATCATTAATATCATTCTCAGTTTACATGGAACAAGAATAAAAATTGAAAGCGTTTTTTGATTTATAATAAAGTATTGACATGTGTTTTAACTGCTGAAGTGCTTGTGTTTAAGGAACTTATTTATTGTATAGCAAGCAGTTTTAGAAGTTCTAGTTGATTTATTTAATTAGAGAAGAACTTATTTATTCTCCCACTGAACAACAGCAACTGTTTGATAGTTCTTGGAAAAAATTAAATCCAAATCAGCAAGCTTATTGTGTCTGCAATTATGGAAGCTATTGATAATTCAAATTCAAAAGTAGTTTATGTTGATGCTTCTGGAGGAACTGGAAAAATGTATTACTTCAATACTACTTATGGTACTACTGGAGTCAAGCAAAAAGCAAAATTGCATTAGCAGTTGCTTCCAGTGGTATTGCTTCTTTACTTTTATGAAGAGGACAAACATTCCACTCAAGATTTAAAGCTCCTTTGCAACCAACTGAACATTCAACATGTAATATATCATCACAAAGCTCTTTAGCTCAACCCATAAGAGAAGCAATTGTAATATTATGGGATGAAGCACCTATGTCTCATCGATATCTTCTTGAAGATTTAAATAGATCACTCCAAGATATTTGTCATAATGAAAGTATATTTGGTGGAAAAATATTAATTCTTGGAGGTGATTTCAGACAGATTTTGCCAGTAATTCTTCATGGAACGAGAAGCATGTTTAAAAAAGTCGTGTTTATGGCAAAATTTTCAAATATTTTGACTTACTGAGAACACAAAAGAGGCCAGACATTTCGACTATGGCAAAATTTTCAAATATTTCGACTTACTGAAAATATGAGAGTTCAAAGAAATGGATCAAGTGATAACATTAAAGAATTTTCAAAATGGCTTTTACAGCTTGGAGATGGAGATTTGCCTTCTGTTAATGATTCTCAAAATATCATAAAACTCCCTACTGATTTATGTATGCCTGCTAATTTAGACAGACTGATTCACTGGACTTTCCCAGATTTAGAAATTAACTATTTAAATTCAGAGTGGTTAGCAAAAAGAGCAATTCTTGCACCATTAAACACAGTAGTGAATGAAATAAACTTAAAAGTTACTGAACTTTTTCCTGGAAATTCATGGCAGTGTCTCAGTGCAGATGCACTTTCAAATGAACAAGAAGTTGCAATCCCAGTGGAGTATTTAAATTCACTAGAAATATCTGGGATTCCTCCTCATCAATTGAATTTAAAATGTAAAATGATTGTAATGTTGCTAAGAAACATATCACCAGCAAATTGTTTATGCAATGGTTCTAAATTGATTATTGAGAAAATGATTGGTACAAGATTAATTAAAGTATGTCAAATTGGCAAATACGCTTTAATTCCCAGAATAACTCTTGTGCCAAGTGATCATGATTTCCCATTTGAATGGCAAAGAAGATAGTTCCCAGTGAAACCAGAATTCGAAATCACAATAAATAAGGCTCAAGGCCAATCCTTAGATTCAATTGGGGTTTATTTAAAAGAAAATGTATTTTCTCATGGTCAGTTGTATGTTGCAGCATCACGAGCAAGTGCTTCAAATAATTTGAAATTTGCTCTATCCAGTTATCCTGAAAATACCACAATTAATGTTGTTTATAAAGAATTATTGTCTTAATAAAATAAAACTTTTTTAATAATGAAGTTTTGCATAATAATAAGGATAAATTTTGAAATCATTAAATTATTAAATTAAAATCATTCATTGATCACAATATATTTTATTGCTGGCATAGCTGCAAAGGGTTTAGTAGTAATAATAATGATTAGATATATGTAAATAATAAGAAAAACAAAATAGTTAAAAACAATGTGTTTAAAGTGCTTATTTGTATTCCTACCCCCTTTTTTGTGTGTGTATTTGTACTTTTTTGTTGTTTCCTATCCCTTTTTGTATTTTGTATTCCTTTTTTGTATTGAATAATTTCTTGCTGATAATCTTGAAAGATAGAAGTGAAAAAATTTTTTAATTTATGCTTCATTTTTATTAAATGTGAAATAAATAAGAAAAATATTTAAATATACAAGAAAACAATTTAGAATTAAATAATAAAATCACTCTCTTAAAATAAATATAAAAATTAATAATAATAAATTATACAATGAAAAATTAAAAAATTTAAAAAAATGTAAGTTATAATAATAAATTATAAAATGAGAAAAGAATCACAGTTATAAATAAAATTATTCTATGTTTATATTTACCATTACAACTTACCATTATCCATATTTTTTTTAATTAATATACGTAAAGATGCTAAAATATCTAAACACAAATCTGGTCGAGCAGTCAAAGCTGTTCCAAGAATTTTAGCAATCCCTTTAAAAGACTGTAATTTTAAAAAATTTTATATTTTTAAATAATATTTTCTTTGCTTAAAATAATTAACAGAAATATTAAAATTTTAACCTGTGGAAAATCAATTGGATTTGTGCAAAATCCTGGCAACATTGACCAAATCTGTAAATTAAAATTATTATTATAACAAACATTTTTATTATAATTTTAAAATGAATAAATTCAACAAATAATAATTATATAATTAAATCAAAATGAAGTAGAAAAATGGTAAACTGGATACTAAAAGGGATAAGAAATATTTAGCCCTCTTGCTAAGTTAAAGGATGCATAATACAATTTATATATATACACTAGCTGAAACCCACAAATTTTTGTAGTTATAAACATTTTAGATATTTTAATAAAAGTCTGCTACAATTAAACCTCTTTATATACAGGATTTCGTGTTTGAGTTTGTCCAAAAACTTTGACACAATTAAAACTTTTCACACTTGAGAAGGCAACATATAATTGGTTGTGAATAAAAACTGGGTGAGGAATGTAATCCTGGATCTATTAAATGATTGTCTGTTTTTGTTGTCCATTTTTTTTTGCTGTAAGGTAATTCCGTAGTAGAAGCATTCACGAAGCATTACGTTTTTACATTGCACCAAATCTGTGAATCACACCTATAGCATGCTGTATACACTCCAACAGACAGTCTCAGGAACAGCTTTGCCAGATCTGAATTGCTGAAAGTAGGGAGCTGAAGGACTCAAATATATGGAAGGACTGAGACAGCAATTTAAAAAGAGATTATATGACAAATAAAAAATGAAAATCATGTGCAAAAAGCTGCTAGATTAAATAACAAATATAATTTGTAAAATTTCTACAAAATTCTAAAAACTATAAGTCCGTTATAGCCCAAATTCATAGTGGAAAAATTTTTAAAAACCAGAGAAGCGCTTTCAGCTTTATTAAGCTATCTTCAACTCATTGTGCTATAACGGACTTATAGTTTTTATGATAACAAGTGGAAGTATAGTTATATATATTCGTTTAAAATTCTAAAAATTAAAATAAATTTTGTTGCTATGACAACAATGGCAATGCAGTTTCATCAGACATAATGACAGTTGCAATCTCTAATGAAGAGAATCAGGAAATATGATTTAGCCATACTTACGTTTTAAGCAAATTTCAGATTTATAGTACATATAAGTATAGATATATAAAGAATAGCTAGCTATATGTAATAGCCAACGATTTATAGATCATTGGAAATAGCCTTGGTAATAACCAGAGCCGCCGAGATGGGGTGACATCTGTGACTTTTGTCATGGGCCTGGCATCGAAAAGGGCCTGATCTTTGGGCCTGAAGTGTCACATAACTTGTCCAATAGTTTGCAGGCTGCTGACAGAGCATCTAAAGCAGTCATACCAAAATAAACCTTTTATATATAACATAGTATGTAATGTATAGAATTTGAATTTATTGTTTGCCTTTTTTAAATAAATGCTTAACATTTTATATGTTTTTGCCTTTTTTAAATAAATGCTTAATGTTTTATATGACTTTTTTATTTAACCAAAGTGATGCACTTTTTTAAGTGGGATCTGAACCATAGACTTGTCACGGGCCCGAAAATTTCTTTCAGCGGCCCTGGTAATAATTCATCACCACATAGTATTAGCATTGGGTATCAGTCTAGTCCACTGCTTCTCAAAGTGTGGGTCGCAACCCCATATGGGGTCGCGTAACAAAATTTGGGGGTCGTAGAAATTTTAGCAAATGTTTTAATTCGTATTCCTGGTTTATGTATCTCTGTATTCGTATTCCTGGTTTATGTATCTCTGTATTCAGGATCACGAAAATATTTTCTCGGGTAAAAGGGGGTCGCCAAGCGGAAAAGTTTGAGAAGTGCTGGTCTAGTCATTAGGCCTATCAAAGTTTAACTTATTTGATATTATTTAATTTTAATGGGCAGGATTCAAGATTATGTGCTGTGAGTTTTCACATCTATCAGTAGTGCGACATACTGAGGTCAAACCATGTGCCGCATAGCTGTCACCACATAATTATACCTTTATGGTGTATATAAGCACAGCACTGCAAAAACTCGTGACATGTAATCTTGAATCTTGCCATATAAAATCTGGATTTTAGTAGTTTACCAAAATAATGCACAGCAAAGTACTCGACATCCACCATTAATTTGGTAACTGGATTATAATGATCAGACAGTAAAGATTATTACATGGTTACTGTAACCAGGGCTGGGGTGTCAGCAGTTTTAGGTGGTGTTGGTGTTGGCAATAATTTTCTCATTGCTCATAATTTATTAGTTTTAAATTTTAAAAATGTATTAAATAATTATTTTCTTTTTTGGTGAATAAATAATTTTTTCAGTAATAAATATTGAATAAAAATGTGTTCTAAAAAATCATTTGTGCGTGTTTACTATCAGAGGAGTCTGTGTCGGCAAAAAAAATGTAGGTGTTGGTGTCGGTATATAATTTCCTGCAAACACCCCAGCCCTGACTGTAACCCAATGAGATCGCTCAAAGGAACACATACAAAATAGCACACCACCATGTAGCCACTAAGCCTAATCAAAATCTAACCTAAGATATCACGACTAAATAAGATAATTTAAGCTATAATCAATAAAAAATTAGAGAAAAATTAAAAAAAAAATTTTTATAAACTTTTTAATATGAAATCTGAAGTTCAATAGATTAATGAAAAAGTATACAGCACTACAGCACAGTACTTTATATCCACCATTAATTTGATAACTGAACAGTCTCGTTGGGGTCACGTGCCCATTATGATCCAATGAGACTGCTCAGTTACCAAACAGCTAGGCCACTTAGGTAAAGTATCACATGGTTATTGTAACCAATGAGATCCCTGAAAGGAAGAGACAAAAATTTTATTATATAGATATAGAGTTGTTTGGAAAGTAATTTCATTTTATGTCATCTTTCAGATGTATAAACACGCCTACCAAATTTTGTTTATCTAACACAAGTCTTTCTTGGTGTTGGGATTTTTTTTTCCGTCAGTGTATTTTATTCAGTTATATATTGACCATTTTGGTCCAACACATTTTGCCATCTTTCTGGTAGTAGCATGATTCCGTGCTCATAGAACTTTTGATCTTTGCTTGCAAAAAACTGAACTAAGTGATTTTTGACATCCTCATTTGAACTAAATGTTTTGCTGTTTAAAGAATTTTGTAAAGACTGGTACATGATTATTACAAGTAATAATCGGAGGGTGCCAGATCTGGTGAATATGGTGGGTGCAGTAACACAACCCATCCAAGCTATAACAACTTTCGGCAAATCATCAAACTTGTACGAGATCTGGCATTATCATGGTGAAACACTACATCTTTTCTGTTAATCAATTCTGGCCTCTTCTTTTTGATATGATCACTCAATTTGTCCAATTGGTGGCAGTACACTTCTGAATTAATTGTAGAATTGTCTGGTAGAAGTTCAAAAAATAATAATTCCCTTGAAATCTCACCAAACAGAGAACATCACATTTTTGATGAATATCTGCTTTCAAAGTACTTTGACCCAGTTCATCTCTTCTGCTCCATGATCACTTGTGTTCAACACTGTTGTAAACAATCCATTTTTCATTGCCAATGATTTGCATCAGAAATGGATCATTTTCTTGATGTTTGAGCAGCAAATCAGAGATGTCAATGTGATGGAGCAAATCTCTTTCTTTAAGAACATGTGGAACCCAAATATCAAGCTTTGAAACAAAACCAAGTAGTTTCATATAGTTGTGAATGGTCGAATTTGACAAATTCAATCTTTTAGCAATTTCTCGTGTTGTTATTCGATGGTTTGCTTCAACAATGCCTTTATTTTGTCTTCATCACTTTCAACTGGCCTTCCAGAATGTTGATGCATCTTTAATATCGAAATTGTCAGAATGAAATTTTGCAAACTAGTTTTGGCACTGGTGTTCTGTTAACATATCTTCTTCATACACTTCACATAAATTTTTTCTTGCTTGAACAGTATTCTTAACTTTTCAATATTAAAATAGCAAAATATGCCAAATATGCCCTTTTTTGTTTTCCATTTTTGATACTACGAAAAAAAATTACAGATGTGGAGAGTGTGAAGGCGGGACTTATGAAGCTTGCTTGGACCAGAACATACCGACAGGTAGTTGACTTTGCGGCAATGAACAGCACGTAACGGGTAAGGATGAGTAATGAATCGGACAGTACCAACAAAGACTACATTGAGAATTCAACTGCTTCCTTCTTCATTTTTAAGAGAGAGAGAGAGACCTCCAGTACATAAAAAATTTTACATTCGTCGCGCACAACAGAAAGAGAGGTACCTGTACTTCTTTTATCCTGAGGTCAATTTTCACAAGTAGTTCACAAATTTAAGGAGGCATTGGTGGTGATGTTCAACTAATATAGTTTCTAGTCCAGATTTTATAGTCTTTAGTCCACTTATTATAATTTAACACAGATATTGTTAGGTGTACTTCGTGAAGATCTCGCAGATCTTGAAATGGATGGACGTCTACTCGGCTTCTACAAACTTTTCGTCCCAGCAATCGCTGTCGTGCGATCAATGGTGAGTGCGACAAACGAATTGTAGCAAGGAATGAGGGGAAGGAGAAAGATGTGGTGGACCGAAGATTCTATGTCTTGTCTGAAGAACAAACCAGAGAACAAAGCACTTTAATCCCGGGCAACATTAGCTCTTATAACCCATGACTTTTTTGTTCACCTCTCCCAGGGAAAGACAGGATGTTTACCTCTCTGGTGCACTAGGTATCTGTTTTTGCTTTCTTATCTGACACCCACACAAAAGCTTACAATGCAATTTATTGTTATGGCGGATGAAAGTCTGCGAGCTAATCAAAATACCATAAGACATGTCATCGTATATCTTCGTTGTTGTTTTTCCTGCATCTCTTCTCTATCATCTCCACTCGGGAGAGGAGGCAAATTCCTGGCCCTCATACAGAGAATCAAGTTTATTTTTTTTTGTAAATAAACCTTGAAATGTCAGCTATCAAAATTTATAATGACAATAATGGCTTAAAATGAAATTGGTGGGTTAAAAATACAACTAATGCCACTCAAAGAAAAAAAAAAATGAAATTACTTTCTGAAAAGCCCAATGTGACACAAAAAATTTAATAAAAATTGACAGTAAATCTTAGGGTACTAAAAAAGACATTCTTCAGAAAAATACTGTTCCTTGTTATATCCTCCTTTTAAATAATATCAAAATCTATCTTTTGTATTTATATTATTAAAAGTCAGAGTTTAATTCTTTCTCCAAGAAATAAGTTTATCTCACATTCATCATACACAATGTACAGGTAATTCTCAGTTTATGAGTTTCTGGATTTCTTTCAAAAAAGGGATATTAAAATAAATCAAAAATATTAACATTAATTGTATAAATAAAATGCTAAACATTTATAAATAAGCATTTCAAATCCATAAACATTGTGAAGAAAAACTTTGTTATAATATTTTTACTGATGATAGGGAACCTTGATACAAGTCAAAAATGTCTAATGAACATATGGTCTAAATGGCACCGTTTGATTTATAATCCTTTAAATTTAGCCAATCACCATCAAGAACACAAAGTGTCACAACATGTTGCATTGCCAAGATGACTTCCATTGCATCAATCTCTTACTTACTACCAAGTAGTAAGAAGGCAAGCAACGCATTCTGACAATGTGACAGATCGTGATGCTTTGTGTTCTCGATGGTGATTGGCTAATTTTAAAGGGTTATAAATCAAATGGTGCCATTTAGACCATATGTATTAGACATTTTCGACTTGTTTCGATGCCCTCTATCAGTACATAAAAGTTTATGACAAAGTTTTTCTTCACCCTGTATGTAGTTATATAATATAGTATGACTGACAAGGGGATGTTCAGACATTTGGGTTACCAATTTTTGAAATTGCGCATACTTGTAGTAGTCCCCTAGGACAATATAATGTACGAGCAATAAAGTGCACAACTCAAGCATTGTCAAGAAAATAGCACGAGAATTTTTGTATTGAGTTCATATATTCTAAAATTTAATTATTTTTATTTTTTAAATTTAATAAGATTATTTATTTATTCCTATAAATAAATAAATAGAATAATAATTACAAAAGAAATTTATGTACTCAATCCACCTATTTAAGTGAACTAATCAAGTAGCATTTAATTTTTAAATCAAAAGTAAAATATTCAACATAATCATTATAACAAATGTTTAAATAAATGTCCTTCATCAATACTTATCTATCACACTTTTTTGCTACATTATCCATCATCATAACAATAATAGTTTTGATTGGTTGGTTGATTAATTCAAATATTTTGCCAGACTACATATGGAATATTATGGCAGTCATTCTAAATCTACTACAGGATCAATGGCACCCTTGATGGGATCCACTAATAGATTGGTGGATGGGTTCCAACAGGCCAAGCACAGAACTCTTTTAAAAATCTGGAATCCAGAACAAAGGTGGTTTCTCAGGTAAGAATTGAACTGATCTGCCCAAGAAATCCTGGAAAGTGCACTGAATTGTGAACTACTGCCACACCATCTGAGTAGTCACATTGAAACTATTGGATTGTTTGTGGACAGGAACAACCAATCTAACCTGTGAACTCTATGGCAGAAATCACCCTATTGAAGAGAGAGGCTCACAAGAAGAAAGCAGAAACTGGAATATCTTCAGATCTGCCCCTTAAACACCAAAATATCAGATAAAGATTTACCTCCCACAGACTGATTATATTTTGTTAAAGATTCATTTCAAAAAACAGTAAACATTAATAAAATTAAAAATTCAACTCCACTGACAACTGACTGTCATCATTAGTTAAAATATTTAGGCCTACATTAGAGTAACAATGCACCTAACTCATCAACAATCTGGCAGTTTCAATTTAAACTGATTATATTTTAATTTCATTGTTTAAAATTTAAACACAAACTAATATGTTGATCAAAGAAAAACAAAGTACACCATGTTTCTCCAAACAAGATTCGAACTCCGCTCCTCGGGCAGACGCTCTACCGATGCTGCTATCAGTCTCTATCGCTTATTCTTGAAAGTTTAGAGCATGTGACGAGCACATCCCGCACGTATACTTCCCTCCCTACTCTCGTCGCAACAGAAAAGTCCATTTCAAACTGTCTTGAATCTCGGTACGAGCACCTGACTTTACAATTGATCAACTTCCAGTGAGCTTAGCCCCTACGAGATAGGTACAAAACTTTATGGAACCGACTACTTTACAATTGATCAACTTCCGGTGAGCTTAGCCCCTACGAGGTAGGTGTTGATGATATTAAATTTAATTAAAATGAAAGGAAAACGAGTATGCCTTGTTGTTTAGCGTGATTCTAGAATGTACAGGCAATATCATGAGTAACACTGATAAAATAAAATAGAACTAAAACCAGTAGTCTTAGGTAATTGTCTTTTTTCTGCAAGCAAACAAAGAAGAAGAAAAGGGGGCGCGAGTCACACCCTCACTCCCTCTAGGCATTTATTGAACGATGTAAACTTGAATTACAAAAGAAAACTCTTCATAAAATGAGCAGTACAATAAATAATCATGACATAGTTAAAAAAAAAATTTAATAAATCATATTAACAGAAAGAAAAAGAAAAAATGTTAAATCAAAAATAATGCACTCTGTCGGCACATAACACAAACAACCTGCCCACGTTGAAATACTATGATTTCAAGATGAGACGGGTTCCGTTTCTAAAGGAAGTTTACATAAGCTGGTAATTGGACGAGAAACTGTTCCTGTGCTTATTCGCACCTCGACAACACGAACTAGTCCATCTCTTCCTGGGTGTACTTGCATAACTCTTCCCAACCTCCACTTAGTTGGGGGTAAGTTTTT
>AYEL01089067.1:0-51747 GCA_000484575.1 Olivierus martensii | reverse complement strand
GAAACTCGCAATGCGAATTGAATATCGCGAGGAGTTACTTTTCATTGGGGTTGGTTCTTCGTCTGTTGATTTTGTGTTGTCTGTAGCCAACAATAGTTCGGTTTTTAGTTTATCTCCTAACTTAAAATGCAGAATGAACTAATGCATATCAAAAGAATAGTCGAACTTTTTCAAAATCATATTCTGATTGATTGCCTTAGAGGTATTGCATATAAATTCGAGTTTTAAACGATAATAATGTGCATTTATTACATTAAAATAAAATAAATTAGAATCATTAAAAGCTTGGTGTATTATTTGCAATTTTGTAGCCTATTCATTATCTACGGGGGGCGAAATGTGCTGGGGACGAAATGTGCTGGAGGCGAAAAGTGCTGGGGGCGAAATGTTCCGGGAGTGAAATGTCCTGGGGGCGAAATGTAGGGGGCGAATTGTCGGAGGCGAAATGCAGGGGGCGAATTTTCCAGACCCCCCTGTAATATAATTGTTCACTTTCGTCAGATGTTTGCCAGTTTGGTCCAATTGATCAAAATATCTAAAAGCAGCGCTAATGTGCTGGGGACGAAATGTGCTGGAGGCGAAAAGTGCTGGGGGCGAAATGTTCCGGGAGTGAAATGTCCTGGGGGCGAAATGTAGGGGGCGAATTGTCGGAGGCGAAATGCAGGGGGCGAATTTTCCAGACCCCCCTGTAATATAATTGTTTACTTTCGTCAGATGTTTGCCAGTTTGGTCCAATTGATCAAAATAGCTAAAAGCAGCGAACACATATTTCGTCAGTTTCTTCTCCCTTAATTATGCAGAACATTCTTTTGTATGACATTATATGGGACAAATTAATATAAAGTATTATATCATGATATATTACAAACAGACTTTTGACTAATCATTCATAAGGAAATCATATGAAGGCCCTGGTGTCAACTTCATTCCCTGAAATAATTTCCAGTTGTTTAAAAACAAAAAGTTTTTAATATTTTCTTCTAAACTGAAATTGTTTGTTAAAATCTGAATAAAACATTTAAATATAATTTATTTATGACTTCATACATAGTTATTGCTTAATTATTGCTTTGTTTAGTTATTACTTTAGCAATTATATAGTTATTGCTTAATTTGAGTGCATCCGTATACAGGTGGCCGTGTTGTGTCGATAAATGACGCAGAGTCCCCTGCGGTTGAGAGACAGAATCCGCATATCTTTTAACACGACATATGTTGAGTAGGTCACGTGGTACAAACACGTATAGCGAGAAGGAAACGGTAGTCTCGAACATCAGCAGATAAATTTTTGTGCGTGTTATCATTTCACCTTATGTGTTATCAACACGTCCTATAATCTTGACGAAATCCCAACAAGTCTGAGATTTTCATTTATAATGGCGGACGAATGTTTTACAATTTCGGCTACTGAAGCTTTAAAAATTGGAAAATGAGGTGCTTTTAGTCGACAGAGAATATTTCGAAGAGTGGATGCTTTTAATAATCCTGAGAACTAGTGGTCTCAAATTCAAATTGCTTTACTGTTCGAACGCGCAATTTAAAAGGAAATAAAGAACCGAATATTTTAAACAAAATTATAATGAAAAGAAAAATATTTATTAATAATTACTTTCATTTTTGTTACAAAGATACGAAATAACAGTATAGTTTTAGTTGATTTACGGCCATAATAGAAATTTAATTGAATTGAGGACATTTTATAAATATATAAAATGTCTGAAAAATCATCAAAGATATGATCAAAAACAAAAAATAAATTTAAAATAAACCCTACTGTGGACCCTTCATGACGGACAGGCACAGATTTGAGCCTTAAATTCTTTAGTCAGGATTTCTGACACCAGTTGTGTTTGTATGTATCCCAACAACATAGTTGATTCTGGCCGAATAAACAGGTTTTGGTATAAGGACGGAGCAGAACCAATATGTACAGTCGGTTGCAGAAAGATTCGAACATTAGCGGAAACAGTTGGGCTTTCCTACAATATGCAAAAACGGATCGCGTAATTTCTCCAGCAGTAGATCGGTTTAAGTAGAACGTGGTAGCGATCATGCAGGAAGTCGCTTAGCAGCGGGGGTAGGAAGGTGCATTCAATGGGTTTTAGATTTATACGACAGGACACTGTTTCGTTGACTATGTTTTACTTTTATGTTTTATAAATACATTAACATAATAAATATTAATGTAGCAAATTAGGGATATAAAATTACTGGCAATGACCGAATTAGCAAGCGATAATCTGCATACTCAGGTGCTTTTTAATAAGCCGAATCAGACAGTAAGTTGTTGAAATCCGAGAAGTTCGGCGGAAAGTATCCAGTAGGCCCTATATCTATAAAATAAAAAATTCTGCTTGAAATGTTATAACGACTCGTTTTTACTTCTATCTGGCCAAATATAGGCTTCTCATTGGTTCCCAAACTTATTTTTCCGGAGAACCCTCGATGAAATTCTTACTAGTCATGGCACCCTCGCCATAGTGCCGCACCTACCGCTAACATTAAACCTGCCACGTTAAGATTTAACGTGTAATAACCGTTAATAAGTGTTATTTTACTATTATGGCATTTGTCTCGCGGAATCCTAAATATATATTTCACGGAACCAATCTTGGGAAAACCTGGGCTACGCTATATTTGCACGTAAATTATGTTTGATACCTAAAATGAATATTGTTTTTATTTTATTCATCATAACAGTTTATTAACGTATTCTAGCTTGCTGATTAAAATAACAGTCGGTTTGAGTGATGAACGAAAGATCTCGGTTATTTTAACAGGTCTGTCTGACTGGATAAATATTTTACATAATTTCCAAAGGTCTTGTCTGGAAAGGTTGTTCTGTATACTGTATATTGTAGACAAACAAAACATATATACATGTCACTACTTGATATCTGGAAATTACTACTTAATAGGCCGCATATCTGGAAATTAGTAAATTAAACGTGTTAAATATTTCAAAATCAGTTTGTTACAATAAAAAATAAATTTTAGGCGACTACATATTTAGTAAGATTTTAAACGTTATCAGCTATAAACATTTCATTTCTCTGTCGGTTTTAATTATTCGACGAATTGCGAACAAACAATTAAATTTTGAAAGTTTACATCACTTCAGGGACATATATACTGTACTTAGATGACTTATTTATGTTTTGTTATTAAATTTATACAAATTTCAATAAAATTTGAGCTAGTTTGAAATGAAATTCACTACTATGTTCTTACAAGTTTTAAGGAGAATATTCAAAACTAAAATTGTCTTTCGATGTTTTGTAAAAACTGAAAGTGCTGGAAGAATACAGCAAACATCATATATTGCAGCACAATCATGTCAATTACGACATTGAAATTCTCGCATCTCTGAAATCTACCCGTCCCCTGTTTCCTCCGCCACGAGAAGAGTCCATTTACTTCTCCGTAACTGTGCCGAGGAATTTCTAGACTTTGTAATCCATACTACTTTCTCTTATCCTACCCCTATGAACGATGTTCGGTTCTTTCTGGAAACCACTGTACAGTCGGTTGCAAAAGTTTTGTACCTAAGCAGGTGTTCAGCATTCATCTAATATTCAAAGCAATGTGATTCATCAGTTCAGGCAAATCATTCGAACTCTACAATGTGATTCATCAGTTCAGGCAAATCATTCGAACTCTACGAGTATCAATGTGATTCATCAGTTCAGGCAAATCATTCGAACTCTCCGAGTATCGGTTGATTCCTTTGGTTACTGATCATGACTTCTATGAAATCTGTCAAGTCATTTTATCCACAACTGTTCCTCTAGGAAACAAGTGAACATGGTACCACCATCAAATCTCCTACCAAATGCAAAATTTGCTCTATTATTCAATTTTTGCCTTAACTTTTGTCGTAGCAACATGGGTAGGTAATTTTAATCGCACGTGTTACTTTTTTTGTCTGCAAGATGACTTTGGATGTTCTGTAGGGAATTTTTGTTTCATTAATAATGAATTAATCTATTTTGTTATTAATGAAACAAAAATGGTGCATATTATCACTAGAATTTTTGTTTTATTAATAATGAACTAATCTATTTTGTTATTAATGAAACAAAAATGGTGCATATTATCACTAATATTACATGCGCAATCAAGAGATAAGTTGTTATACCACTCGCTATTGAATAAAACGAGTGACAAAGAGGTGTATCAAAGTCATAATCCTGAAACATACTTTTTCGGTGTATTTGAAGTTTATATTATTTACGGTAATAATGCCAAAAGCTATAGATAATAGCATTAGACAGTTGATAATTCAACACAGAGAAGAAGGAAAAAGTGTGAAAATTGTAAAATCGAAAACAAACTCAAATATGACTTCCACTGTGTTACCCTTCTTCCATGAGATGATTTAATTATAAAGGGACCGCCGTATACTGAGATATTCGAGAGTTAATTAAATTTTAGAATATATGAACTCAATACGAAACTTCGTGTGTGATTTTTTCGACAAAGCTTGAGTTGTGCACTCTATTGCACACACATTATATTGTCCTAGGGGACTCAAGTATGCAAAATTTCAAAAAAATCGGTGACCCAAATGTCTGAACTTCCCCCTTGTGAGTTTATAATAGAAACTCCATCATTTGTTACAAAATCAGAAAAATCACAATAGCAGCATGAGAAACAGTAGTAGTATGTCCACTAGCCACTCTGGTTTTATCAGTAAATTATATACATAACTTTCATTCCCAGAATGCATCTAAGGCAGTAGTTCATCTATAAAATAGTAGCTCATCTACTGATCTATCAATAACAACAAAAAATAAAAATTTTTTAACATTTATGACATAATTTTATTTATTATAATAATAATTTGCTTGATTTTAAAGGCAACATTTTCACTTCTTTAAATAAATAAATTATTATTTAATCATAAACTATTGATTTTATTGACTTTAATTTTACTGTTAAATTAACCAATTCAAAAACTGCTTATTACCTTATAATGTACAGTTCAATACTATCATAGCACATAGCAGTTAAAAAGAAGAAATAAGTTTTATTTAATGAAAATTAAAAACGTTTTCAGTATTTTTATCATACCCACATCAGTTACAATAAAACCAGAATAGAATAGTTTTAAAATATTCTAGAACAAATTCTCGTATTTCAAACAATTAACATGGCCGAAGAGCGGTTATTGGACATACAAATTTTTACTAACTAAAAATTTGTATGTCCAATAACCGAGGAGGAATCTTACATCTTTAAATATTAATATTACATTTTATTATATGCTATGTCATATTTTTCGAAATTAATTTTTATTTGTTTTGTTTTTTACTAACTAAAAATTTGTATGTCCAATAACCGTTCTTCGGCCATGTTAATTGTTTGAAATACGAGAATTTGTTCTAGAATATTTTAAAACTATTCTGTTCTAGTTTTATTGTAACTGATGAGGGTATGATAAAAATACCAAAAATGTTTTTAATTTTTGTTAAATAAAACTTATTTCTTCTTTTTAACTGCTATAATGTGTTATGATAGTATTGAACTGTAAATTTTACTGTTTTTAGATTTAACTGTTGAGAATGGAACCCGTTTTAACATTATGTCTATGACAAAATGCTTGGTTTATAAATTCTTACTTTACAAACTCACTTTAAAAGCAAATTAATTCAAAGTTTGGAACTACCTGTAATAATATTTTGTATAAGGATGTAAACTTTAAATCAGACATTTAAAGTCTAAATAATATGTATTACTTTAAAAGCATCCAAATTCCTGAAAAAATGTTAAAAAAAATAGTTAGCTTAACTTAAAGCAGATGCTATTTAATACAATATAAAAAAATCATCATCATCTGTATTTATTTGAGTTTCCACACAGGTACAACTCAGCTCCAACCAATAAAATCCATAGTCTGTGCATGTGTGAGGTTGAGAGTCATATCATTGCTATTCGTATCTGTTTTGGTTGTATCATCAACCAATAAAAACTGTTCTTTGTTGTCATGTTTTCAAGATGATAAGGAAGCCATCTCTTTGCTGTCCTATGCAACTCAGAATATTAAAATTCGCTGTCAGCAGTTTAATATAACAAATTATCTTTATTAAAGATAATAGAGTAGGGGTGGGCAACCTCCGGCTCAGGGGCCACATTATTTTATTATATTTAATACCAACGCTATGTATACTTACATATTTGTACCTTCTCTTTTTTAAATAAATACTATTATTATCAGGACCTAGTCCTGATAGGGTTGCGGACCCCAACCCCATGCCTACTTGTTGGCGTCGATCCACATAAATCTTCAAGTGAACGTTTAATTCGTAAGCCGGCAAATCCGGAAAATGATTTATCAAAAACTCCATCGTATGACTGAATGAAAAATACTTTAATTATTAACTAAGGACCTTTTGGTCCGTAAAGCAAAAGTAATACACTTAAGACAAACTTTGAACAATCCTCGTGTTAATACAAACATCTAGTACGTATACAAAAAGTCTAACGACAAACAAGTACACAATCCACCGACGCTCACTGGTACAACACAAGACAAGGTTCATGATGACAAGACAAACAATCGTACACCGGCGTAAAAAAACGAGAGAGCTCCACGTATGACAAAACCATCCGGTTTTATACGCATATGACGTTAAGCGTCATTTACATTTTTACGTAACTTCATGTTACTCAGAATAAACTAAATACAAAATAAACTAAATACAAAAAGCAAATACATTAATTCCTTTTCTACATTTCAATTATTACTTAACAATACGTGTTTTTTTTTTTTTGACCGTTCCTGGATCTTTAAACGCTATGTATACTTACATATCTGTACCTTCTCTTTTTTAAAAAAATTCTATATCAATTGTTTTTGTTTTGGCCTGTGGCCCACCATAAATTTTTCTATACAATTTGTTTTTGTTTTGGCCTGTGGCCCACCATAAATTTTTCTATATGGCCCTTTGGCCCGTGGCCCACCATAAATTTTTCTATACAGCCCCCTACAAAAATGGCCTGTGGCCCACCATAAATTTTTCTATATGGCCCCCTACAAAAAAAAGATTGCCCATCCCTGTAATAGAGGATAGAATAGAAATAATTTATGAGAATAGAGAAAATTTACAATAATTCAGCATCTGGTGTCATAACTGTGTGGAAACTTCCTATTGATGATAAATTGTTTTTTCCTGTCACAAATGCTTTTTGGATTACTTGCATTTTTAGCTGGTTAAAACCATCCACAGTTACTCTTAACAGAAGTGAATTATGGATAATTTAAGTATAAATGAGGAAATGTTTACAAAATTAATGAGCTTTAATCTAAGCAGCAAAACTATAATCCGCCACTTATCAAAATTTTATCAGTGATGAGGAATAGAAAAATTCAAATATAGGTACTCCTTGAATTACATTCATATTTAAAAAAAAAAAGCCATTTCATTTTCAAATTTCAGAAAATTTCAAAAACTAAAGAATTTTAATCATCACAGCAGAATGCTTTAGCAATACTGAAAAAATAAAATATTAAAAAAATGTTAAATAAAAACACAGCACTTCTTGCAGTAAAGTATCAAACTAAATTTATTAGCTTAAATACAAGTAAAGTAGCGTCCCGGTTCTATTAATGTCTTTGCGTGCCTGAAGAGGATGTGTAGCACATCGAAAACGTTCGCTTGTATTTAAGCTAATAAATTTAGTTTGATACTTTACTGCAAGAAGTGCTGTGTTTTTATTTATTTAAGTAGTCTTAGTTGAAGCAGTTTAATAGTATTGTTAAAAAAATGTTGCTTTATAATTGGAACTTTTCATTTAAATCTGTGAAATAAGAAACTTCTAATTTAATCCAGTTATGAAATATATTAAAAAATAGTCTATAAAGTGATTTCAATACTTTAGAACCATATAACAATAATATTCAACTTATAAACAAAACTTAGCTAGAATTAAGCTTGTAACTTGAGGAGCACTTGTATTTAAATTTATTTAAATACTACACAAACAAGAACTTGTTAAAATAATATTTAATTATTATTTTATTTATTCTTAGTAATAAGCTGCTGAAAATGATTTCAACAAGCTGAAAATATTTCTGTTTTATTGTATTAAATATTTTTTTGCTTATAAAACTTGAATATTTACTATTTCATAGCACAAGAATCTTACGCAAATTTCAACTCTAAAAAATTTTGATACAAAAAAAAAATATCTTCAAAATCACCATTATAATTCAGTGTAATACTGCAATTTACTTAGCATCATTACAATGATGGTTACAAGACTGCTATAACAATAGTTAATAACATTAATGATAAATTTACAATTAATAGGAAACTTATTACATGTCTAATAACTATTACACAATGTAAACTGTGTATGCATATTCTATCTGCAACTTTATAAATAGCTTATCTACAGAGCACAATTTTTTAATGAAACCCAATATCTATGCAATATTTGATATTTAATAAAAATAAATTTTATGAGTAAGCCATCTAACAGAGAAATCTCATTGTATTAATATCTTTGCTCGGTTATAAGAAGAATGTTTGATCTTTTACTATAATAATTATGTAATAATTCATATAGATAAATTTGACTTATGGAAAATCTGATTTACATAATGTTGCCATGAATGTGAGTCTTACATAAATTGGAGATTTTCTGTAAAGATAAGTAATGCTAAAAATTTTAATCTTTCCAATTTTCATTAAATTGAAAATTTTAGTAAATATATATCTGTATGCTGGAGATAAAGGGCACTATGTCCATTTTTTCAATATTGGAATAATGCTATTAATTTGATGTACTTTCATTACACTACACAGAGGTATAGACATTATAGAGTACTAAATCCTATTTCAATAAATAACAGTACTGTTTACCTTTGAATATCTCTAAATATATATCTGTATGCTGGAGATAAAGGGCACTATGTCCATTTTTTCAATATTGGAATAATGCTATTAATTTGATGTACTTTCATTACACTACACAGAGGTATAGACATTATAGAGTACTAAATCCTATTTCAATAAATAACAGAGATATTCAAAGGTAAACAGTACTATGTCCACAAATTTTTTTAATATATTTTAAATTTAAAAAGTAATAAACCTTAAAATCTACAGTATTATAATTTAAAAGTCAATAGTCTAAAGAATAAATGTAGAAGGGTTTATTGAGAAATATTTATTAACAAGCAAACTGGAAATAAAAAAAATACAAAAAAATTTTTAAACTGCACTCCTGTAAAATTTCACTTTTGTGACATGGTGCCCTTTACCTTCGGCATACAGGTATATATGTAAAAAATTAATAATTCACATTTTATGTTTTGTAGTTATTTAGTTTTACTTAATTCATTCCATTAAGATCAATTAGACATATCATCCTATTATTACTATCCAAGTGTATAAATTAATCCTCATGAAGTATAAAAAATATTATAAAGCAATAAAAAAATTTTCAAATTATTACTTTGATAAGGATGCAAAGTCGCAATATTCAAAAATATCAATAATAATCTACACCTAATGGTTTTAACGGCACTACAAATCCAGAGTCTGGCCTGAGCTCAGACATTTTTACTATTTCCTAAAATAAATATATCAAATCAAACCAATCTATCAATAACTAACATAAACACAATGAAACAAACAACTGGAAACTTTACGGCTTAAAGTCTCAAACAAGCGTTAGAACTAAATAGTGAAAAATGATTGTTAGAAACTAATACTACTGAATAAATTCTCAAAACAAGTAAAGTTAAATAATAAAATAATTTATTTGACTCAAATATTTACAAAAAGTGTAACCAAAGCTTTATTTAGACAATAATAAAGCACCAAAACAAGTTATCAATAAAACTTGTTTAATCAAAAATTCAAAGAACCAAATATTCAAAACAATAATAAATATATTTTAAATATTAATTAATTCTACTACAAGGAATCACAAGCACTTAAAGCAAGAAAAATACACTATTTTATTACAGTCACTTCTCGCTATTTGTGGTAGTTACGTTCTGTAAATTCTTCACAAATACTGAATTAGCGATTAGTGAACCATTGTGCCTATGGGAAATATAGAGTTAGGTTTATGGGAAATAGGAGTTAGATTGGTTGGGAAGAAAGGTTCGCAACAATTTCATCCTTGGTTTATGTGTGTTTTGGTGTTTACAGACACCTTATTTAATATGTATTACATTACTTACAAATAATTACAGTATTCTCAGTATATAGTACTATATACAGTATTATAATTACAGTAATCTTTAATTTAATTTTTTAAAACACTATGTAATAAATGAAATCTTATTTTTAATTGATAGTTTTTTGATGTTGCAAGATGTATGATATGACAGCTGATACATTGTCTTTCTGCATTGCGTTGAAAAACTGCATCAGCCTTGTCTGCGTCGCTTTTTGCCTCAGATCTTCTAAAATTTCGGACGTAAGAGCAAATGCGCAGGAAGTTAGGTGCCTAAATTTGAGGCTGCATTCAAGGCAAAGAATGAACAGGCTTTTGGCCTACCTGCAGTCTGTGGAGTGAGCAAGGATAGGTAATGGGAAATTATCAGGCAAACCGATTCAGAGACTACATTTGGTAACAAACAACTTCCTTTATTAGATAGAGAGAGAGAGAGAGTTTACATTGGTAACAGTATTTTCTCTGCTCAGGGAGTCCACAAATAAGTGCAAAACCTCTGCGAATGTTGATTTTGTGGTTACAAATAAAGTTTTGCGAATAGTCAAATACGCGAATACAGAATTCGTGTATTATAGTAGTACAACATAGAAAAAAACCTGCTAGAGGGCACTTCAATGTTGCAGGTGTTAATAGACTCTCCTATGCAGGGGTGTCCGAAGGAACTCTCCTCAATTTTCGATTATTATACGTACATATACTGTATATACTACTTGTTTCATCTTGGACATGTCAGCCAAAAATTCTGAAATTTGTACATCCATCTCAGGCAGACCCTTTACGAAGTCAATCATGTGAAATATTTAAAACATATAACTGTCGAACGCCCCTAAACTTCATAAATATTGCTAAATGGTATCTCCCAATGTGCCAGTTCGTTTCTGTGCAGGTTCTTTTCTAAGTTGTACTACTATAGATATATATTACATATACTAACAATAATAATAACTTTCGGTAACATTTTTGGCCTTCTTTGTCCCTCCTCAGCTGGTTCTTTCAAATGAGTGTCTAACATTCTATACCAGTATTTGATGCAGGCCGAGGAGGCCGTTGAAGGCCGAAAAACGTTATCAGAAGTTATTGTTATTATTAATATATGTAATATATATCTAATAATAAAATAGTGTATTTTTCCTGCTTTAAGTGCTTACGATTCCTTGTATTCATAGAAGCAGCAGAACTTGGTAATTTATAGTTATAGTTAATTCTACTGCTTCGACTCTGATACAAACTTAAGCCATAGTTGATTTTATAAGAAAGTCAGAAGTCATGAATCAGCTCCATACGAAACAAGAGACTTTTACAGTCCTGAGCTTGTCTCAGCCATCACCATCTTTTCTCCATGATTCATGGGTACAACTGTTGTGATTTGTGTTTCTTGGACTGACTGTTTTGTCCTTGTGGGGCCCATTCCAATTATTGTCCTGCCTTCTTTAAATCAAGTTGTTATTCATCCAAATTTTGTTGATTTTTGTAGACCTGGAAAGAAAAAAACACAATAAAGATTTTTCCAGCAAAGAACACTTTCAAAAGAACATTACTTCTGTTATATCAATGTCTCGAAGTTTACAGAGTAATCAATTCATGTCATCCTCTTTACAAATTATGTATAGAATATAAAACAATTAAAAAACAACAAATTATAATTTGTTGTTTTTTCCTTATAATATCCTTATAAAATGACCTAGATATATTAAAATTATGAGATTTCCATATATAATTTTTTTAGACTTTTGTAAAAATAAAATTCCCTAATGTTCTTGAATGAATTCTTGTTCCCCATCAAGTAAAAGTATTCAAAATGGAGATGTTTATTTTGTAATATATGTTTTAATTTTTTTGTTGTTCACCTCCAAGTGCTAATGAAATCATAGGTGAAAGTAAATTTTAATTTTTGACAATATCATTATGAAATCTGGTATGGTGGGGGTGAGGAATGACAACAGGTGGTGGTGCATATCAATAGATTCCTTGCAAGGTGTTTGCACACGGGTTGTTTTACTATGCAGATACACTTCCAATTTTGACAATATCATTATGAAATCTGGTATGGTGGGGGTGAGGAATGACAACAGGTGGTGTTGCATATCAGTAGATTCCTTGCAAGGTGTTTGCACATGGGTTGTTTTACTATGCAGATACACTTCCAGTGGCACAGGGAATTACATACTCCTTGTTGATGCCAGTCATGCTTTGAAAAATTAATTTGTATATTCCATTCAAAATGTATAATAATCTAAGAGGAAATAAATGGAAAAAACTTTATAAATTGTCTTAATTTTAAATATATCAGTAATTTATAGGTGCTTTATTGATGAGAATTTTTAAGATATCTTTTGCAGTACATCATAAAAATTAATTTGGTGACTTCACCAATGTTTTTGATGACTGTGATAACAATAAATCAAGTATAGGTTGTATATATTGTATTGGAAAAATTAAAAACAATTTTAATTTAAAAAAAAATGTTTATTTATAGACATTTGTTTACAGAAATGTTTTTAATGTAATATTAGTAAAATCTTTAATGTAAATTTTATATCTTAACAAAAAATTATATTTTGATCTTGATTTTTTTATGATAAATACAAATTAGCATATATTTATAGGAAGAAAAAGAGAAGGGATAAAATAAATTTAAATTTCATAAAAAGAACAAAGTGCAATATTACTTCCATATAATTCAAAGCAGTTCAGTTCTATTATACATCTATATACATTTTTTTTAAGTCTATATCCAATGATGATGATCGTTTTTAAGCATTCATTTCTTAATGTATGAGGATATCAAATTAAATTTACCATGAAATGTATTGATACTGCATTACAGGATTTCACCAACAGTTGGATGCCTTCCAGAACGAAAAATAAAAATTAATGGTTATCGTTTTATGCTTAAAATCGTTTTTATGCTGGTTGGTTATATTGAATAGTGGTGAATAAAGCTAATATATTATTTGTCACCAGAGATCACATTTTTATGTTGTATTCAGATACAACTGTATGTTGCTTGTACCATTTGGCAGCTACTGTAAAATTCTCTCCCTAAATTCTTAAGTAGAAACTAAACTTGGTATTGGGTGAACAGTTTAAATTACGATTAAATATTATTATTATAAAAATTAATTTGTATATTCCATTTAAAATGTATAATAATCTAAGAGGAAATAAATGGGAAAAAAAAAACCGAAAAATTAATTTGTATATTCCATTTAAAATGTATAATAATCTAAGAGGAAATAAATGGGGGAAAAAAAAAACCAAAAAAAAAAAAATCCGCGACTTTACAAAACATCGATAAGAGATCATTCTTATATTCTCATATTGGATCAGTGGTAAATTATTTAGAATAGATGACATCAAGAGCAGAGAGAGTTCGTTGGGAGATGGCTTCTGCTACATAACTCAGTTTCTAACTGATGAGACAGAGAACATGAAAAGTTAGTTAACTCTTATATTAAAACATAATACATTAAATAATAATGGAGAGCATAATAAAATAGTAATAGGATAGGTCAGAGTTAACTTCTTTACAAGGAGATATGACAATCAAAACTGATGTAATTGTAGAATGAATTTTAATGATGTAATTTCTTTCTATTCATATGCAAACAGTATATATAAAAATATATTCTTATAATAATTATAGGAATATATAAAAATAAAAATTTTTTCTATGATTATCAAGTAATCTCAATTTTTATAATCTAATACTGCAGCAAAAAATTATTACTTAGATCTGAATTTTCATAATATATACCTGAGACTGGATTACAGAATAAACTTTCGCTTCAATATTATGATTTAATGCTTCACATTCAGTGACTAAAAATAAAAAACAACTTTAATAAATTAATTTTCAATAGTAATACCTTTGAACACATTTTCTTAAGTTAATTTGAATACCTTTTTTTTGAAGTTTACTTGCAATAGGAAGAAAATAATTTGTAAAATATTCCAATTTTGTCTCACGCACATTATCTCTAATAACAGGAAGGAGCCAACTTCGTGGAAAGTCCAATTTATTACTATCAATAATGATTTTTCTTAATTATAAATTAATTCATATTTTCTTTATTAAAAAAAATAATAATAAAATAAATAATACCTTTCTAAATTGAGATTTAATGGTATTGCTTCTAGAATTACATCTGGACCCATAGTAATTACTGCTTTACCTACTGCATTATCTAATTCCTTTGTATAATTAAAGTTAATGCTGTCCCTAAGATCAGCTAATGACTGCAAACACTATAGGAAGAATTTATTAGTTTTGGCAATTATAATTATGATAAGCTTAAAAATATAAGTTAGATTTAATTTTTATACAGTCAAACCCTGATGATGCCACCATCCATTTGGGGACAATTTTGGCAGTTAATCGGGGTTGGTGGTTTATCGAAAAGGACATACTGGGGACAATTTTGGCGGCTAATCGGGGTTGGCGGTTTATCGAAAACACATGCGTGATGTAGAAATGATAATAAACTCCGAATTTATTAAATTTAATAAAATACAGTACATTTATATTTAGCATCTAAATTTAACATTTCTAAAAAACTGTATACTTTATACTATAGTACATATACCATACATGTAGAGTACTATATAGAAAACATGTCCATCTGCTGTTCTGATCCTCTACTTTGAATTCTCTGTAAAACACAATGTACACAACTTACTATAAAGCAGCGGTGGCCAACCTTTTTGAAAGCAAGTGCACAATGAAAAATTTTTACAGCAGGGTGAACACATGACTTTTATTTACGTGGATAGTAGATAGAATAGAGAAATATATTAGTGTTACAATAATATAATAAAATCATTATAGTACATGGTACATAAATAGTAAACATGTCCATCTGCTGTTCTGATCCTCTACTTTGAATTCTCTGTAAAACACAATGTACACAACTTACTATAAAGCAGCGGTGGCCAACCTTTTTGAAAGCAAGTGCACAATGAAAAATTTTTACAGCAGGGTGAACACATGACTTTTATTTACGTGGATAGTAGATAGAATAGAGAAATATATTAGTGTTACAATAATATAATAAAATCATTATAGTACATGGTACATAAATAGTAAATAATAAATAACAAAAATAGCAATTTCAATATATAAACATAAAAAAAAGCTATCTTCTTCTTTAATGAGAAGGTTGACACTATGTCTTCACACAATTTTTCAAAATCAGGACTGTAATTTAATACTGTTATTCTTAAACAATCATTCAAATTTCATCCATAAGATGTATTGCATTGAAGAAAACATGGCTTCATTTAGATAAGTCGATCCAAAAAAAGACTAAACTTCACTGCGCAATTTTTCAATACTGGATATTTATATGAATCAACAAATTTCCAAAATGTTTTGTCCATGTTCATAGCTTTCAAAAAAACATCATTTTGTAATTTTATAATTTCTAATTCTAAATTTTCTATATTTGTTGTATTAAATTTATTTAATTCTGCACTTAAAGTAGTAACGTCAATGTCATTTATAGGATTTGAAAGAAAAATAAAATCAGTTCCAAATCATCAAATTGACTAAATCTTTCATTAAAATCATTACTTAATTTATTTAAATAATTAGCATATATTTGGGAATCTAACTGATTTTCCAGAAATATTTTTGACATTTGAGGAAAATGCGCAAAGGATTTTTTTGAAAATATGAACTCCAAAGGGTTAATTTACCTTTAAATGCATTAACAACATTTACCATATCTACCAAATCTTTATTTTCACTTTGCAGTTCAAGATTTAACTGATTTAATTTGAGAAATGTCAGCTAAAAAAGCTAAATCACTTCGCCAGTTAGGATCTTCAAGAGTACTATAAATTTCCCCATCTTTGTTCAAAAAATGCTTTTATTTCAACAATCAAATTAAGAAAACGTTTTAATACTTTGCCTTTGCTAAGTCACCTCACTTCTGTATAAGTTAGTAAATCAGAATATTCAGCATCATCATCTTCCAGTAGTTTTTTTGAAAAGTCTGCACTGTAATGGCACAGCTTTTATGGAATTTATAATTTTAGTTATCTGATCCAAAACATGGCTAAATGAAAGAACTTTAGAGCACATAACTTGCTGGTGTACTATGCAATGGTAAGCAAAATATATGGAAATGATTCATCTTTTTTACACAAGGTTGTAAATCCTTTGTTTTTACCAATCATTACTCCCTTCTTGTTCTCACAGGTCTTCCACCGATTGACCTGATCATTAAAGAATTTGTCTTGAAATCCCTGGCAAAAAAGGGAAAGCTTGACAGAGACCTCTGCATCATCCCTTCAATTGACAAACTTGATCTGCATATCAATCACATTGATCTTCCCAAGCATTGTTTTCGCTCTGGGATCAACTTCACTGAAAACGGGAGCAAAGGGAAGTTTTCATTCCAAAACAAAATTTTTAAAAACGTGATAAATATTTTCACCTCTCACTCTTTCTTTCATTTGCACCTCTCGGTCTGTGAAAGAAGAAATGCTGTGTCTTTTGAGCATTTCTTCTTTTACAGAGCAGCATTTTACAGACATAGCATTTCTTCTTTCACAGAGTAATCTTCAAAAATCATTCTCATTATTATTATTATTATTATTATTATTATTAAATTGAGATGTCCCCATTATATCCAAAGATTCGTCCATTTAAAGTGAATACCAAGAGCACCTATCCATATCAGATTCAAGTTGATCATTAATATTGCATCAACATTGATATTGCAGCAGTTCTTCTTTTCATTGTATTACATGACAGTTGTAAATCATTTATTGCACTATTTCTTGTTCATTGGAAAAAGTATCAAAGAGAGAATCAGCTCCAGCAAGTAAAGTATTTTTAAATAATTCTCCATTTAAATATGATTTCTTGTTCTTTAAAAGAAAATGCGCAATTTTGAACGATGACATAACAACATTTTTTGATTTATCCTTTACTTTCATAATGATTGCTGATGCACTAATGCCTTTTTTAAAGTATTTATTTTCTCTTTTCTTATGACATTATTGAGCATATAATTTTGATAAAAGTTCTTATGTCGTTCAATATTATATTTTTTAGTTGTTATGTTGCAATTACACAGAAGACATACGGCATTTCCCTTTACTTCCACGAAACAATATTTTTCTTCCCATTTGTTTTGGAAGGTGTAAAAACGTGACCATTTACTTGATTCTGCTTCAGACATGTTAAGTAGAGTTCATTTTTTTGTCATTAAAAATAAGTATTTTTATCCAAAAATAACTTTAATAAATTTGCAAATTATTGAAAACAACTATTCACAACACATACAATTAAGTCATTAATATCAATTTACAAGCATAATATACCATTGCGTCGTCGTCGTATGTATACATTTCAGCACAAATGCAAATGATGCAAACTGAGTCCGCATGAGCCTTTTCCCGCATAGCCTCAGAGCGTGCCACTGCTGTTGGTAGATCAAAGGTTTTCGTGCTATGTCTGGACATGTTAAAAACATTTAAACTACATATTTTAGTTATTATTTATTTTTTATAATTTTGTAAATTACAATTCTCGGTCAGTAGACAAACGATATTTTAGTAGATTTTAGTGATTGTGCTCGAGAAATCTGGAGCACAATCACTAGAAACATTCAATGGGTCTAGACATTTTTAGCTTTCAAATACTCCAAATTTCTATTATTTTGTCTATTCTATGTCGATTATGGTGAGGATTATTAAGTTTATACGTGTTTTGATATATTTATTATTGGTTTTAGATTGGCACTATTTCACTAAGCGGATGAATCCAATGAAACTAAATGTAATTGTATCACATAGTGATTGTGCTTGAGATTTCTCAAGCACAATTACTAGTAGATTTGAAGTAAACTCAAACTAATAAAACAGATGGAAATAAAATTATTACTATTTATTTTAAAATTATTTTCATATGATTAAGAAATTTTAAAAAATGATATTTTTAAATTAATTTTTTGGAAATCTTGCAGTGGGCACATAACAGACCAACTGCGGGCACACTTATGCCCATGAGTGTGGAGTTGGCCACCGCTGCTACACAGTATCCTTATTTGCTCGGTATGCAATAAACAATGGAAATGATCTGGTTCTTACGACCTTAAATTTTCTACAATCTAGGTGTGAATCCAGGCTTAAAGACACATGATTAACCATTAGCTCCATCTCTCCCACCCGCTGGTTATGAATGAATCCGGAAAACTTTTAATACTGTATATACACTACTGATGAACTTTGGGATGTATGTCACTTTACATACTTCTGGAGGATTGACAAGGACAAATACAATACAGAAAGGAATATATGTTTAGACATTTATATTGGTGGATGGCATCTTATTGGAATTTGCCTACTTCATTAACATAGGGAAGATCCATTCCACCAAATTTCTTGGCAGTCAGCAAGGATAGCAACTTAACAGGGGTGTCTTATCAAGGTTTGACTGTATAAAGATAATACTATCATTTAAAAAATAAAGGAATATAAAGTATAGGTTGAAACTTTAGTCTGCATTCTTAGGATGCAACAAGTGCTATACCACAGAAAAATGCTGGATCACAAAATTAAATTTATATCTTCAATATTAACATTGAAAGACAGATAAATACTATCTTTTGAGCATATCATTCATCTTTTCCATATTATTTTATGAATGATATTAAAAAATTTTTAATCTCATTCATAAAATACAGTGCACTGAAAATATGTATGTTACCATTCTTGATAGTAAGATTGAATAAATTTTTTTAATTTGAAAAAATTAGAATTTTCCTAAATTGCTAGGTCCTTTCCGATGCATTCATTGTATTTTGCAAAGCATCAAAATCAACCAATAAAAAGTACCTGAAGATTGATAGCCTGTATGAAATCACTCATGTTACAAAATATCATAATTTTTCATAATTTATAAAATTAAGTCATTGTTTCATGATGTGGCTGTTGCTGATTTTGTATCATTTTGTGGTGTGTATAAACAAACTATTAAATTTCTGATTATATTTATTTAGAAAAATTTTTAACAAATTCCATTACTTTTAAAAACTTTAGATTTTTATTTAGGCAATTTATTAAATTTTGAATAATGATTTGACATATTCCAGTGCACAGCTATCTTTTTTATTTATACTAATAAATTTCTCAAAGGTTTCATAAAATTTCTGATAGAAATCACTTAATGTGTAATTACATAATTAGAAAATAAATTAACAAACTATACTTGAATAAATGATTGTCATTTAGAACAAAACAGTCATTTCTTCAAATATAACTGAAATGATGTTCTCTTATGTCATAAATTCTGACTCTAGTATCAGAGTATATAGTGAATAATATAATTTCAAGATTTCTCTTTAAGAAAATAAATTATTTTATCATCATTAGTTGTAATGGCAGATTAAATTTTTGAATCTGTTTATAATCATAATTCGCATATTATACATCCAATTAAAAAAATTCATAAAACAATAAAAAATTTTTCTTGTTGGAAATTGTAACAACAAATACATAAAAACATATCAGAGAATATGAAGTTAAATTTAATATAACATCAATTTAATAGATATCAAAGTTGAAGAATGCTTCTGATGTCATGTTTCATTACCCTTGTTCACATGCCACACCCACTGTCAAATCTCCTCCAAATGATCTTGACTACCTCATTTTTAACATCCACCCCACTGTCTGTAAATGAAGTAGGGGAAACATTTGTTTATTGTCAGAAAAAAAAATTTAGGCCTATCTGAAATTCAATCCTTTGTTTGTTTACATAATTTTGATAAAGAATTATCAATTTACATAAAAATTTATTAAAAATCAGCAAAATATTGTAGAAAAATGATTTTTTTTTGCATTATATAAAGTAGATACAATGGATTCTGCTTAATTGGGAACAATATATATATAGTGGATTCTGCTTAATTGGGCCAAATCTCAAGAATTCTATATATATAGTAGATTCCAGTTAATTGGGTCAAATCTCAAAGAACAGAACACCAAACTAATAAATTAATACATAATTTAAACGCTTAATTGGGACAGTAACAAGAAAGGAATTTTCAATTTTTTATATATTTTAGGGATTTTTCGAAAGTATAACAACACTACATACACTAACAAGGAATTTTCAATTTTTGATATATTTTAGGGATTTTTCAAAAGTATGGAAACACTACGGAATTTTCAATTTTTGATATATTTTAGGGATTTTTCAAAAGTATGACAACACTAAGTACACTAATACTTGTTGTGCGCTTTCTTAAAAAATTCCTTATATAAAAATTATAACATTTTATTGTATTGGTAATTTTTCAGGTTAAATTTTTCTACAAGACAATTCAGACTAAGATTTGTCGGTTTTTAAAAACCAGATTCAAACACCGGTTTTTTGGGATAATTTGTAAAATTCTAAAACCAGTTTTTAAATTTATAAAACCAGTTTTAGATACAAAAATGAATTAATTATTTAATTAAAAACATTAACATTTTGACTTGACATTGCTTTAATAAATATAATTGCAATAAACTTTTGCTATATTTGCAAAATCCACAAAACATTTTTTTTTTACTTTTTTTTACACCCCTTTCCAATCAGGGAGTTTACTAAGGGCAATTCCAACCACGGGCTGCACCCACACCCATGGAGGGGGCCGAATGGTGAAGGATGGGAATCGCCAGGCCAGACCCAGCACCCCGAAAAAACTTTTCTTACCAGACCCGGGACGCAAACCCGGGTCCTCCTGCGTGACACGCCGACAGCGTTACAACTCAGCCATCCGGCCGCCCCACAAAACATTTCAACAAAGAAATTTAGTGTATTTTCACTAACTTCAAAACTTGATATTACAGGTTGATCATCGAAAATCTGGCAACCTCGGGACCTGAGGATTGCCGGATTTTCGAAAATTCCGGATTTTTTAAGTATATACATGAAGTATGTATTTAACAGGAAAAGACTACTTGTACAATGCTTTAAAGAAATAAACTTAAATACTAAACTAAAAGCAAATGAAATTTTATTGTTCAATAACTGAATAAAAGACTATAGTTCTACAGAATGCTAATTCAACTAAATAAAATAGTTCTATGCAAAATTTTAATTTGTTACTGTATCCTCAAAAAAAGTTAAAAGATTTTATAGAATGCCAATAAGCAAAACAGCCAAAAAAAACTCAAAATGTTAAAAAAATTTCTAATATCAACCATGTCTAAAAAAAAAGGCAAAAAAAGTTCATTTGGCGTCAAAAAGCCAATCTGGTTGCAAGCATGACTAAACATCTGATTCTGAAGTACAAGGCAGTCAAAACAAACGGTGCCTCCAGAAAAAAACAGTGCACCAACGCAGTAAATTTAAAAATGCAGTCTGATATTCATGCCGGGAAAACTGATGGAACCAGAATATTGATTGCCGGATTTTTGATCGTCAACCTGTATTATGTTATCTGGAAAAATACCGTCTAGAATATATCTCAACCTGTATTATGTTATCTGGAAAAATACCATCTAGAATATATCTAAATTCTTGTATGGAAACAGATTTCGATGATGAATACACTGATACCTTGAAAACAATAAAACCAAGTTCACTAGCCAGTGAGTGTTTTTTCTGTTTCAGGAAATTTTGTATCCAGAATCATTCAGTGGACATTTCATGTTTTCTGAAATCATATTTCCCGAAGAAAATTATTAAATGAAATAAAAATTTATAATTTATATTTTGTACAGATTTTAGTTTTTTTATTTGGTATGTTGGTGTATATTTTATTTTGTTATATTTTTTGTAGTTCCATAAATATATAAATAAACTGAAAAATTTTTAAATAATAAGTATAAATATTTTTTACCATTTTTTAATTATATTTTTTTTTTGTTTGTTTTTGCAAAAATTTGAAAACCAGTTTAACCGGTTTTTTCAAAATTCTGGAATTCGAAAACCGGTTTTTTCAAAAGTTAGTTTTCGTATAAACCCTAATTCAGACTAATACAATGGAACAGGTCGTTTCTTATCATCTTATTACATGCACATTGTCTACACACTGTCACTGCACTAATATAAACATCCATTCTTTAGTAAATTTATAAGTAAATATCATCGTTGATAAATAATACATAACAATACTGAATTCGGGTAGCGTGATGAGAATCAGTTATCTATCGTCGTGAGTCTAGAAACTGTGCATATTGTATTTGGCAACACTAGTGTGATGAGAATCAGTTATCTATCATCCTGAGTCTGGCAAGTGTGTCTGTTTAAGATCAGTGTGATGCAAATTAATTATCTATCGTCGTGCATCTGGCAAGTATATCTATCTGTCGTGGTGAGTCTGGCAAGTGTGCGTCTACTTAAGAGTCTGCCATTGTACCTAGAGATATTCATTTACAGTGTCAATTTTATTTAAAATTTTTAAATCTTTACCAAGATCATTTACAGTGTTGATTTTATTTAAAATTTTTAAATCTTTGCCAAGATGCTAAGAAATGATTTTGCACATTTAAAATTTTTAAATCTTGGCCAAGATGTCAAGAAAGGATTTTACACTTTCGAATAAAATTGCTTTGCTTTTTAAATCTTTGCCAAGATGCCAAGAAAGGATTTTACACTTTCAAGAAAAACTAAATCTTTGCCAAGATGCCAAGAAATGATTTTACACTTTCAAGAAAATTGCTTGTGGATAAAATCAAAAGCCAGCCATTTAATACAAGCTATGGTAGACTCCTGATATAACTGATGTACCAAAATCTACTATAGTGCATTTCTACAACAAGAAAATCAACTGCATGAGGAGTGGGCATTACAGAAACAAATTCCAGGAATATTCAAAAGAAAGCTTGATGGAAAAGATCCAGAAGTGGAAGAAGTATTAGATCAATGGATTTCTATAGTTAGTGGGCGAGGCATGAATATCAGCAGCCCAGTGTTGAAGAAGTCAGAGGAAATCGGTAAAAAACTGTAACGTGTCCCAATTAAGCGGAATCCACTGTATTTTTTAGGAAAAAAATTTTTAATTCAATCAGAAGATTTAGATTAAAATGTAAAGAAAAATTTTTAATAAAAATCAGCCTGACAGCCACCATGAAAACCACCAGACAGCCACCATGATCACATTCAAAAAAAGATGATACCACTAAAGGATTTTAATTAAATTTTTCATATACTTATAACTGCTTTGTTATTATATTCTTAATTTATTGAAAATTTATTCAAAAATAAATTTCAAGTTAAATATTCATAATTATTCTTATTTTATAAATTATTTGTGAAAATGAACTATTGTTCATTAGTTCTCAATTCAAATATAAAATTGATCAAGTGAATCTTATTATATTACTATAATATTATAATGTTACTGAATAATAATTCTGTTTACAAGAATACAGTGAAATTTTAATTAAGTATATTTATAATCTGATAAGATATCATTCCATAAATGTTTAAAAAACTGCAATAATTCTATTTAGCTATGAGAATAACGTTTTAATTTAGAAATTTAAAATAAATTTTACTTTTATCATAACTGCTGCTTTAGAATGATATTTTCCTAATACCTGAAAAAATAAATTTTATATAAAAATTTGTTTGAAATAAATGCAAATCTATATAACAAATATCACACATACTTCAAAACAAATACCAATTACATTTATTACATAGGCCCAAGCCAAATGATATTGATATTTCAGACATCTTTCAATGCTTTGAAATAATTTATCAATAAGCATGCTAAATTTTAGATTTTTCTTATTATAATCTGAATTTTCAATTATTTTCTTTACACAATCTTGCAGTAATGTCTATTAAACAAAAAACATATGAATATATACACACATGTATTTATAAAAAATATTAGTAATCTACCATAGGATTAACAATATATCAATTCAAGTTTGCAATTATATTTTTACCTTTAAAACATTTGATGTAACAATCCAAACTTCTTTTCTATCATTCAGCCAACAACGAACTGTAGTGTCAAAGAACTTTGGCAAATGAATTAAGAAAAATTCATTATTTAATCTAAAAAATAAATTATAATTAAAGTTTAAGTTAAAAAGTAAATCTAACTGAAATTTAAAACAAAAAAAAAATTAGAAAAACCTGTGCAAGTTACAGAAAGCTTCTTGCATTACAGTCAACCAAGCACTTAAAAGTTGTGAATCATTTATGTTAGGTTGATAATCATATAATGCCTGTAAGATAGATAAATATTTATTATAGATGTTTTTTCAATTTATAATTAAGACAATTTTGTACATCATCATCATACAGATAATCAAAGTTTACAATAAATATTTATAATTATAAAATGATTAGATTTAAACAAAAACAGTATTTTTTAATTTATTGTTAAATAAAAATTTAAAAACTTTAATAAAGATATTTTATAGTTTGCATATAGTATAGTATAGGGGTAGCCAATCTTCATGTTATTAAGAGCCACATAGGAGAATCTCAAATACTTGAGAGCTGCAATCAGTTTCTTTTTGGATCAATGAGAACCACATCAGTTTTTCATTTAATCTTAACAATGGCTTCAAAATTATTTATTATATATTTTACATGCATAAATAAATATATACATACATACTACATTCCATTTATTTGTTTATTGTAATGTAGTATGCATACTACGTTACAATAAATAAATAAATAAATTACAAATATATTATTTTTAAAAATTAAGTAGGTAAGCTCCATATTAACTATTGATTTTCATGCTGTGGAGCCATATTGAAGGTACCAAAGAGCCACAATTTGGCCACTATTGATATAGTAATTAAAACTAACCTATATATAGAATATAGGACATTAATTATCATCATATAGTTCTAAACTTCTAAGAGACTGATTATTCTCCAAATGACAACTCAAAGATCAACACTGCACATTTAGCAGTAGGATAAATAACCAAACACTTTAATTTTCAATCAAAAACGTTTTCAGTATACACAGATACTATCCTCAGTTGATCAAACAACTACAAACAAGATTCGTTTGTAATTCTTATTTAGAATGTTTTTGATCAACTGAGGATAGTATCTGTGTATACTGAAAACGTTTTTGATTGAAAATTAGTGTTTGGTTGTTTATCCTACTGCTAAATGTGCTGTGTTGATCTTTATGAGTTGTTAATTATCATCATTTAGAAAAATAAAAAATAATATATTTTTCATTATCTTAAGTAATTACAGGTATTATATAATAAGAACATTTCTTAGATTCTTTTTTATTTTAATAATTATTGATTCTTGAATCCTTACCAATAAGACAGAAAAAAAAAAAAAAACAGAATATAAAAAATACATCATTACATAAATCAACTCAGCCAAACTTCCCCTGTCCGCCAGGGGAAATTTGGCCGAGTTGATTTACGTAATTTGAAATGGTTAATCCCCTGATTAGTATTGATTAGAGTGTAAAATACATCATCTTATAGTTCAGTTCTATTTAAGAATATGGTTAAAATTTAAATTTATAAATATAAAACTTATATATGGAAATACTTATAGTTCTTAAAACTGTGCAAAATTCAAAAAAAATTTGCACGTGTTTACTTAAGAAATCATTGTAGAGATATATACAGTCGGACCTTCATATATCGAACTTCTATATATCGGATCTCCATATATCGAACCTCTATATATCGAAATTCTCTGTATATCAACATTTTTTGTTAGTCCCGTGAAATTTCGAAATTTTCCGTATATCAAAGTTTTTTGTTAGTCCTGTGAAATTTCCATATATCTATATATCTTAATTTCAGAGGTGAGGAAAAAGGATAAGGTAAGGAGTCTAGATTGAAATTTCCATTGAAATTTGTTTCTATATATCGAAATTTTTAATTTCAGAGGCAAGGGAAATGGATAAGATAAGGAGTCTAGTCTGGGTCTGGCTAGAAAAAGCTGACAAATAAACAAAATGGATTGATTTGTACTGTAGAGTGGTGTCGATTTGTACTGTAGAGGGGTTAGTGTAAAGTTCTAGGGCTTGTTCGGTATTGTATGTTACTTGTGTTAATTGGCTTAAAACCAAAACCAAAACCGAATTGAGAGATTTTAGTTACCTGTTTTGGTTTCAGTTTTGTATGTTACTTGTGTTAATCGGCTTAAAACCAAAACCAAAATTGAACTGAGAGATTTTAGTTAGTCTTTGTTCAGCACTACTAAAACGTTTACCATGTCAAAGAGAAAGTCCTTGAGTACTGCGGAAAAAGTGGAATTGCTAAAAGATGTGGATTGTGGAATGAGAAAAAAAGATGTTGCGCAGAAATTCGAGATTCCACAAAGTACAGTGTCGACAATACTAAAGAATAGGGAATCTGTTTTAAAAAGTCATCAAGTTGCAGGAGCTGACAGAAAACGATTAAGGACATGTAAGTATGATAACGTGGACAAAGCAGTGTTGAAATGACTGAAGATGGTGAGAGATAGAAACATGCCTATCTCAAAACCATATTTTGGTTTTGTATGTTACTTGTGTTAATTGGCTTAAAACCAAAACCGAATTGAGAGATTTTAGTTACTGTCTTTGTTCAGCTCTACTAAAATGTTTACTATGTCAAAGAGAAAGTCGTTGAGTGTCACAGAAAAAGTGGAATTGCTAAAAGATGTGGACTGTGGAGTGAGAAAAAAAAGATGTTGCACAGAAATTTGGGATTCCACA
Source organism: Olivierus martensii (assembly GCA_000484575.1). Classification (NCBI taxonomy): domain Eukaryota; kingdom Metazoa; phylum Arthropoda; class Arachnida; order Scorpiones; family Buthidae; genus Olivierus; species Olivierus martensii. Next base: position 24,893 of record AYEL01089067.1, on the reverse strand, counting down.
AAGTACAGTGTCAACAATACTAAAGAATCGGGAATCTGTTTTAAAAAGTCATGTAAGTTCCAGGAGCTGACAGAAAATCATTAAGGACATGTATGTACAATGATGTGGATGAAGCAGTGTTGAAATGGCTGAAGATGGTGAGAAATAGAAAAATAGAAACATGCCTGTCTCAGGACCACTCAAAAAGGAAAAGGCAATGGAATATGCAAAGAATTTAGGACAGAAGAGTTCCAAGCAAGTTCTGGATGGTTAGACAAATTTAAGAAGTGTAGTTCCAAGCAAATTTCTGGATGGTTAGACAAATTTAAGAAGTGTCACGGAATCAAAGAAAATGTTATTTCTGGAGAAAGTGGATGCGTATCCTTAAGAAGCACAACGGAATCAAAGAAAAAGTTATTTCTGGAGAAAGTGGATGTGTATCTGAGACATCTATGCAGATACACATCCACTTTCTCCAGAAATACTACATTACTTTATTTGAATAATAGAATATTTGAATATATGTATTTATGCAATTTATTTATTTTTAATAAATAAATAAATTGCAAAAATATCAATATGCATTTGATATTTCTAATATCAAATGCATATTGTCCATAATTTCAATTTTTCTGAATATTTTGCAAATTATCCAGGATAATTAATTTCCTGATTATACTGATTAATTGGAATCTATTATATCTAACTAATATTCACTTCCAACATGCATTGTACACTTTTTCTTAGTAGGATTCTTTTAATCTTTTGTAGTATTTTCTTATATTTATTACTTTCTTATCTCTTCTCTATTTTAAAATAAAAACTACCTTATCTCTATTTTGAGATGCCATCCATAAACATGATTCTGGCAGGATCCTTTAATCCTTTCTTTATGCTTTACTGTTTTGACTTTGTCCTTCATTCTTTTATGGATAAAAGTATTGAATATAATCTCTGTTCCTATCATTTTGAATGCCATATGTATAGATTCAGATACAGAATAGCCAGCAGAACCATTTGATCTGAATTAGATTCAGAAGGGCACCCAAATATGATTTTGTATATATAAAATATATAAACTTTAAATATTAAAACAACCTCAAGGGAACTTTAATCCAAATAATCCTGATTAATCTGCCTTAAAGGCAGATTAATCAGGATTATTTGAATAAAACATATACAGTACACTCCCGAGTATCCGGTTCGTGACTATCCGGCCTAGTTTTCTTTTATTGTAATTAAATGAGGAAGGCAAGGCATTACATTGGCAACATTGCAAAGGCATTGGAAGCGGGCGTCTGCTACGATCTTCCTACGTGTTGTGTGCAAAATACAAGTTGTGACAGGAAAAGAGCAGCATTCTGCTCGTTGTTCATTGTTTCGTCAGTGTGTAATGGACCTCAATTGTTGCCGCTGTTCCTGATTATAACTGTACAATACGTACAGTATTCGTAAATTGTTCTTGGGGTATGCTTAATGTTTTTTTAAGTGTACTACAGTGAAGATTTCACATTCTACGTGGCTTGAGATAAATGGAGAGCTTTGTACTCAATAAGAAGTGAGAAAATACGTATTATAACAGTGAGTTTTGGTATAAAAACTTTGTCTTCTGGTATTGGTGGGGCAAAGAAATGAGTTCATAGAACTATTCGGCCTATCCGGCCTGACCTTCCGCCACATTAGGCCGGATACTCGGGAGTGTACTGTATTTGTGGTTTTTCAAATGGGATGAGGGACCCACATCTGTGTGACTGGCCAGGTCTCATCTCACCTCTCTCAGATTCTGTACATCATTTTCCCATCATTGAAATCATTTTAGTGCTAAAAAGAAATATTTAATATATATAATGAAAAAAATTTTATTAAGCCTTTCATGATAATTTTGTATAGATTTAAAAATTTCATCTAGGAATATAATAAGCAATAAGATATCAATTTCCATATAAATAAACATTGCAAAATCTTTATTTATATTGCAAAATTTTATATATTTAAACTTATCGACAGGTGGCATTTCAGGACAAAATTGAAAAGTATCGTCTGCTTTGTGAATACTGTTTATGAAATGAGATATAAGTATAATATTAATGAATGAACTGAAAACACAATAAAAAATATTTTTGCAAACAGTAGAAGCAATATTCAAATATTATCTTTATTTATTAGTTAAAAAGTATGAAAACTTTGAAATATCGGAATACTGTAATCAAAAGTTTCGTGTTAGTGGGCGAGATGCGGAAAGGGTGGTGTTAGAAAAACTGGTTAAACTAATACAGTACTTACATTTACAACTGTTGCATTCTTCTTTAGTTTAACAGAAACAAAAAAATAAATTAATAATATAATTTCTTTTCAAATTTGTCTATGCTTTTAACGTTTTATTATTATTATTATTAGTATTATTAGTACTGTACTGTATTTTAATTTGCCATAATTACATAATGTACATTAAAAACACTGTAATGTATTTTAAAGAAATTATAAATAAAATTGTTCAGAATCATTTTTTAAAATATTTTCAAGTTCTAATTTATATTTTTTCAAATTTAAATAATCATATAAGCCTATTATTAATTGCAATAATCTTATCTTTATTTTTGTTTTTATATAAATTTTAAATACTTTTATACAGGGCCGCCGAGAGGAGGTGACATCCGTGACTTTTGTCACGGGCCCGGCATCGAAGAGGGCCCGACCGTCGGCCCTGAAGTGTCACATAACGTGTCCGATAGTTCGCAGATTACCGACAGACCACCTAAAAGAGTCGTACCAAAATAAACTTTTTTATATACTGTATAACATAGTATGTGATGTATAGAATTTGAATTTATTGTTTGCCTTTTTTAAATAAATGCTTAACATTTTATATGTTGTTTGCCTTAAAATAAATGCTTAATGTTTATATGGCTTTTTTTATTAAACCAAAGTGATGCACTTTTTTAAGTGGGATCCAGATCACAGACTTATCACGGGCCCGAAAATTTCTCTCGGCGGCTCTGCTTTTATATACTGTATTTAAATATGAAGATTGCTGTGATTCATAATCCATGGAATGTATTTAGAAACTCTGGTATATACTCCTGGAAATCCTGCTTTAGCACATTGATAGCCGAATGAAACCACACCAACGACTGTCCATCCGTATGGTTCTCTTCTTTCTATCAGTAATGGACCACCGGAATCACCCTAATAATTTTACGAGCATGTTTTATTAATTACTATTGATCTAATTAAATTTAAAATTTGAAAAATAAATAAAAAAACATTTACTTGACAGGCATCTTTTCCTCCTTCGCTGAGACCAGCGCATATAAAATTTTCTGTAACTCCTCTGTTTAAAGACGATTGACTTAATTTACTGTATGAAGCATTACAATCGATGTTTGACATAATATTTATAGTTGCTTCTTGCAGAATTTCACTCGATCGTCCAGCTGAAAATGTTGTAAAAATTATCCTTAATTAAGAACAATTAAAAATATATATACGGTAAATTAAATAATTAAACAATTAAATATATATATATCCCTTTTCTAGGGATTTGTGAAAAAGATTACAGTATTTCTAAATTTTATAAATTATATACACATCTTATATTATAGTTCTAGAAAGATCCGTTAGTATACTTTATATATAAAATTTATTGATAAAATTAATTAAGATATCTTTTACTACACAGAATTTCACTTTCTGGAATAAAACATTCATATTTCTTTCAGGACTGCTTTTCCTGCAAATTATTTTTTTGCATACATTTGCTTTCATTTTATATAATTTTTTTTTCATTTTTTCAATTCATTTTATGAATAAATTCCTTTGCTGAATAATTTTAACTCACATAAATCATGTTTTTGATATACAGTAATCATTTTGTGTTTAAATAAATCCGCAATATCTTATATTATTCGGATTTGTTAAAACATATGTTGTATATTTTTCTAAAGGCAAATAAATTAGCAAAACAGTTTTTCAAATTGAATCAGTTTATTTTTCAATTTGAGTAGGATAATTTTTTCTAGGTCTGAAGAAATACCGAGTTTGTAATCTTACTAAAGAATCTAAAAGTCAGTAATAATACAAGGTGTTTCATGACTCGTAATATAAGTCAAACAATGATTCAGAGGGAAATTCTAAATCGAAAAGTATAGAAAGAAAAAAATTTGTATTAACGGCCCATTTTTGAGAAGACTGGATTTTTTAACTGTGATGTCATTTCCGTTTTTATACTATGTTATAGCTACTGTATAAAATATAACAGTCAGAAACATAAAATAATTCGATTATAAAACGCTAATTTATTTATATTTAGCATATTAAAATAAATTAATTACAGAATTAAATAAATAATAATAAATATTCAAAATGATAATTTTCTGCATTAGATCGAAGAAGGAGAAAAAGAAAATTAATTCGAATATTCAATTTAGACATGACTCAAGTACTGCAGTTGGAAATATTTTACTACAGCAAAGTTCAATAAACTTTATTTATTATTATTGTTTCTAATAATACTAATAATAATAAATGCATTATTACTAACTAATAGCAAAGTTCAATAAACTTTATTTATTATTATTGTTTCTAATAATACTAATAATAATAATAAATGCATTATTACTAACTAATTAGCTAATTGTTTTCATTTATAAATCAAATTAATAGCAGATTTTTATAGATTATTCAGAAAAATGGAAGTTACGTCACATTTAAAAACACCAGTTTTCTCGAAAATGGGTAACTAAAGCATTTTTTCTCGCTACACTTTCTTCTTGGAATTCGTCCTGAATCCATTGTTTTGTTTATGCTATATTGCTGAGTCGTGAAACCACTCTGTATAATAAAAATTATTCTTTGTTGTGGATCATTTTGAATAAGAGATGACATTTAATTTTTTTTTATTGTGAAATAAATTCATATCAAGCTTATAGTGTTCATATAAATTCATATTGTGTTTCTAGTGTTCGTTAAAGTTGAAAAGTAAAGATTAGCAGAAGTAAATCCTTTAAAATGAAAGTATAGAAATTTAAAATATTATTCAATGAAAAAAATCCGAATAAATTTCTGTTAATTAAACAGAATAACTTTGATAAGCAACAAACATGAATTCATTTTTTATTATTATATATTGCATTCATTTCTAACAGATTGTTTTTAATATCCTAGAATACATATCTTCTTTAGACAACTTTTTCTTGATAAGAAAATTTTCATTCAATATTAAATTACACTGTTCTTATTAATAAAAACAAGATTTTTTTTTACTTTGTGTTTTAATCAATTATAACTTGTAACAATTAGCTTCACAGTATTACAATTATCTTTACGAAGCATTAAAGATATAGTAAAGCAATTTTAAAGCGATAAATATACAGATCTTTAAATTGCTGCATGCTGAAAAATCTTTATATTCGACATGTTTTAACTATAATTGAAGGTCAACAATTACTCTATTATTAAAGTAAATAACTGTAATATGTGCTATAAATTACAATTTCCCTTGTTACAGTTTATCCCAGTTTGCTTATATATTCGTATTTTACATCGTACTTACCATAAGATGTATCTCCCCATCCGAGAACTGTTGCCTTTTCGTTCAGATAATTTCTATTTTCTAAAGGTAGACAAGCTGGCAAAACAGTTTCTTCAAACTGAATCGGTTTTTTCAGCTTCAGTAGAGCAATATCATCGTAATATTTACCAACTTGGTAGCCGGAATGCAATATTACTTCTTCGACTTCTTGGTTTATCCCTTTATTTTTATGAAGTCCTTTAGTTTTTATTAAATATTCCGAAGCGGGTCTAAAAGCACATGATAATATTTTATTATCATATTATTAAATTTTTTGACTATATATATACAATATATGAACACTTACTTCAAACCACTTTCGCCGAAACAATGTGATGCTGTTAGAATATATAGATCGCTAATGATGCATCCTCCACAAAGATAACTTTCGCCAATCGGTGTTTTCTGATGAATGGATACCTACAGATTTTTAAAATCCGTTTAATTCTATTCATATTCAATTTAGAATTTATGAAGTTTCCTAGAAATTCCTTTACCATCCAAGGCCACGAAAATAATTTTGCATTTTGTCCACCAGCAACAAATTTAATATCGTATTCTCGAGTTGAACTAGATGTAATTCCTACTCTACTTACACTTGAAGTTTCGGTAATTAACTTTTTACCACATTCTACAAAATAGTGAAAATTTACGAAAGATTATTCTTTTATAATTTAAATATTTTTACAACAAGTAAGTTACTTCACCTGGTTTGAAGGTTATCTTAAAGATTTCGCTACTAGATGACGGACAGCACACGATTGGCACATTTCCTTTCCATGAACATACTTTTGGAGTATTTTTATGGAAATTTTTTATAGTTTTGCAATTGGTTATTTTAGTACATGTTCCCAATGCCGTAGCGTTAACTTGACAAGATTCGCCTTCTTCGAAATTTCCGAATTTAAATAAAATATCAGCATTGTAAAGCAAATCTGAATTAAATATATATACAATTTTTTTTTATATTAATAAAATAATATTAAATGTCATAAAAGCATTAATTAAATTAAAAATGTACTTGTATAAAAATTATGAATCTATTATTAGCCTTAATTATTAATTTAGCGTTGCGATTTTTTACGATTAATTTAACAGATTAATCGTGATTTTCAAAATTTTTGTTTTCATTATATTTTTAGGCCGATGTAGCATCTTAAAAATAACATTAAAAATATATTTTATGGATTAAAAACCAATATTTAATGATTTTTTAATAACTTGCAAAATCGTTCGAATTTGATCGATTAAAGAAATTTCATTAATCGATTAAGTTTTTTTAAATCAAACGTGTACCATACTTGTTTTTATATAACGTAAAAAGTGACACTATATTTAAAATGAAACAAAAAAAAAAAAATTGCAATTAAAATCAAACGTGTACCATACTTGTTTTTATATAACGTAAAAAGTGACACTATATTTAAAAAAAAAAAAAAAATTGCAATTTCAATTGCAGAAATTTTAGAATGAATTTACTCTTACGGTTATAAGGAAAAGTGAAATTGTCGAGTAAACTTGACCCGCTAAACAATAGAAGTAAACGTAATTCTTAAAGTTAAATGACAGCCGTCAGGAGATGTAGCTGAAATAACCGTGACATAGTTTGTACGTAAAAAATTTGAAAAGTCTCCAATAGTTCTTTCAAGGTAAAAATTTGTTAAGTGTAACTATTTTTTTACAGATACGCATCCGACTTTGCTTAACTGTATTGCTTAAAAACAGCATATAAACAATGTGGCCTATTTTATATTTTGTTCAAAGTTAAGCCTACGTGACTGTTTCGTGACAAATTAAAATCTATTATTTATGCTTCAAACTGAATAATCATTAAAAATAATAATTAATAATATTAATTTTCGAAACAATAAAATTACCTTTCGCATTCTGCATCCATATTTGATTGATTAATATAAAGACGATGACAATCCAACCGTAATTCGTCATAGATCCCAAATAGCTATAAATTCCACACTACTTCAGTTTATATATATATATATTTAATATTTAATTAATTTTTTTAAATTATATTAATCAAGAGAACATTTATATTAAATTTTTACATACCTGTCTAGAATACAGAACTATAAATTCTACAATGTAACCAGAGAAGAATGAGTTTGTAAAACTTGCTCCAGGATAAAATAACCTAAAATTATTATTCCAGGAGATTGTTTTCTAGGAAAATTGACCAATACAAACTATGTCACGAGTGATGACAATTCTTAAACTTTACAGATAACCACACTAAATACTGTTAAAATAAAAAAATAAAAAAAAAATTATTTTATTAGCATGACTACATATATTATTTTTGTAATCGTAAAATATGATAGAAAATATTACATTTTAAATTAAACAATTATTCTTTGATTTTAAATTTAATCTACTTGAAATTGTAATATTTGTCGTTAAATTATTCTTAAAATATGAGTTAAACATATTCTTATCTTATGCTTATTAATAATGGTAAAAATTAAGATGTAAATACTAATAAAGTACAATCGATTTTTCACGCAAAACTCGATTATAACTTACACGAAAATATATATAGGCCCTATACAGCAAAGTAATTCTGACATTTATAGAATTTTTAATTGGAATTTCTTCAAATATCACATAAAACACATTAAACGATAATTAGCGATTTAAAACTTTCTTCAAAAGCTCTAACATCGTTATGACTTTTGTTTCATTTATTGTAAAATTCGAAATATCAGCTATTAATTAAATAATAATTAGCTCAGTAGCGATATAAGTGCCAATTTTAATGCTTATAGGTAGTTTGTTAATCTAATATCTGACTTTTGTTTCATTTATTGTAAAATTCGAAATATCAGCTATTAATTAAATAATAATTAGTTCAGTAGCGATATAAGTGCCAGTTTTAATGCTTATAGGTAGTTTGTTAATCTAATATCCTTTTTCCTAATAATGAAAATCATGTTTTATTTCGATTCATTATAAAGTTTTTTATTAAAAGCAGCATTAATTTAAAATATTTTCAATAATGCTTATAATAAAGAACTTTCTATCAGAAAATTTTGTCTTTATTCTCCTATTTTTAACAAGCCGCGAATCGAAACAAAACACGGTTTTCATTATTACGAAAAACGATATTAGAGTAAAAAAAACACTGTCTTGAGCATTAAAAATGGCATTTACATCGCTACTGAACTGTTTTATTTAATTAATAACTTATATTTCGAATTTTGTAATAAATGAGTGGAAATCGCAAAGATATAGTGGCATAACTGCTTTTGAAAAAATTTCAAATCAGGAATTTTTGCATGATTATGTTTAACGCATTTTGTATGGCATTTGGAGAAATTTTAATTAAAAATTCTCTCTATAAATGTCAAAATTACTATGATATATATATATATTGCGTAAAATATAATCGAATTTATAATCGATGATTTTAAAATAATTCCTTATGTCAAAGTCATCTAAATGCTACTACTAGGATCGACTTGTTATATAATAGCGCCTAGAGCAAAATTATGAAATATTACACGTTCAAGGATAAAGTGGATTTTTTACTTCCTCTAGTAAGTTAATAAATATGTTATAATTAGTTAATGATGTAATTCAAATACTTGCAATAGTAATAAAACGAAAATTGAGATAAATGAGCTTTTTATTTTTACTGATTTAGTATATACTGTATATATATATTTTTGTTTCGTCAATTGGGTATAAATTAAATATAAAGAGAATGCAATCAGAAAGGAAGAGAAATGATAATGCTTTGGAACCATAAATCACTTCTTTCCGTCCAAATCTATGATATTTGGAAGACAAGTGATTAATGGTTTCAAAGCCGCTGAACGGAGAATAGAATTCTCTGGAAAAATTCCAAGTTAATTATTTTCCTGTATTGGAGAGAGTTGGAGGTCAGTTTAATTTATATAAAAATAAAATACAATGTACTAGTATTGGCATAATAATTAGAATACTTCTAACTATAATAACATAGTGTCCCTTCCTTTTGCATAGTGTCCCTTAATAGTTGGGACAAAATCGAACCATGAATTTTTTATATCAAAAAAAAAAAAAACGAAAAAATTCATATGAATATAGTCCCAAAAACGCCACATTTAAGAGGAATAATGAAGATTTTATAGTATTGTAGTCTTTTTCAAAGATCGCAAAAGAAGCATGTGTTTAATTAATGAAGTAAATTAAAAATGAAAATAAAATTGATATTGTAATCCAAGATGGAAAAAATAAAAAAAATGTTAAACTATACTGTCAAAAAAAAAAACGAAAAAATTCATATGAATATAGTCCCAAAAACGCCACATTTAAGAGGAATAATGAAGATTTTATAGTATTGTAGTCTTTTTCAAAGATCGCAAAAGAAGCATGTGTTTAATTAATGAAGTAAATTAAAAATGAAAATAAAATTGATATTGTAATCCAAGATGGAAAAAATAAAAAAATGTTAAACTATACTGTCAATTTTATTTTTTAAAATTTATTTGAAAATTAATTAAATACTTTTCTTTTACGATCTTTGAAAAAAAACACTACTACAGGTATAAAATGTGCATATTTATTTTAAATGCAGAGCTTTTGGGCCTATGTTTATAAGAACTTTTATCATTATTTTAATGTAAGAAATTCGTTGTTTTATTTTGTCCCAACAATTAAGAGAATACGCTGTGTGTTAGCTTTATTTCTTCAAAATATTTTATAAATACTTTCTGTTGCAAAAACGACACAGGTTTATCGCAGATTTGCTATAAGCATATGAAGCGGCTTTTCTCAAATTCCTTCAATAGGTCATAATGCTGACGGATAGATATGTCGTAGAAGCATCATCATAGACTACTTTACGTAATGAAACATCAAAACCGGCAATATATATTCGTACTTCGAATGCCGATCTCAGATTTGCCATTCTTATGCGCTCTCGAAATGCCCTGTGCATTCATTAGCGATGAAATTTTAATCATTTCTACATTTAGCTGAAAGACATTTATATACAGAGTTTCGCAGTTCTCACTCTATTTTTCAGGGGTACGTCTTTTTTTATTACTACTCAACAGAATATATTTTAAAATTATTCTATCAAAAACTTCGCGTGAAATTAAAAGTTTTTGTCAAAAACTTTTAATATCATTTTTGATTTCGAGATATTGTCAGAATTAGTGAAAATTTATCATATGACAAATTCAATAAAGTTGGATAAGGATAATTTCTTTCTTCGATGAAATATGGAATCAAATATGATCAATTACAAAAAGACAAATGAAGAGGCTAAGATAACACAAAAGAATATGGAAAGAAGTTACTTGGAATATCGAGGATGAAAAAAAACAACTAATGGATTAGAGCAGTGGTTCTCAACCTTTTTTCTTCTGAGGAACACATTTTAATATTTTAAAATTTGGCGGCACATCTAAGTATTTAAATAATAATTTAGATTTAACAACGAATTTTTATTAACAGATTATTATCTTCATTTTATTTATTATATTCAGAATACAGACATACTCCTACAATGGATTATTAAATGGCGACTCTTATTAAGTTATAACGCCACCTGCGGATTTTGTCTTTTTAGAGAAACTATAATTTTAATTTAATTTTTATTCTTTAATTTTTAAATTATGAATAACGACAAAAGAATTTCCCTGTCGCAGAAATTCGAGGGTTAGATTTTTCTACCGATACCCTATTTATAGGAATCGGTACAGTGGTTCGACAGCAAAAGGGATATCCAGCCAACCATGTTTCACTATTAATATACAGTGGATTTCGCTTAATTGGGACACTGGTTAATTGGGACAAATCTCAAAGAACGAAAACCAAACTAATAAACTAATACAAAATTTAAACGCTTAATTGAGACAACTTTTCGCTTAATTGGACATTAGCAGAAAAAGAATTTTCAATTTTCGATATATTCAATTGGGACAGTAGCAAAAAAGGAATTTTCAATTTTGATATATATTAGAGATTTTTCAAAAGTATGGACAACATACATACACTAATCTTTGCCAAGATGTCAAGAAAGGATTTTACACACATACACTAATCTTTGCCAAGATGTCAAGAAAGGATTTTATACTCAAATTTTGATATATTTTAGGGATTTTTCCAAAGTATGGCTACACATACATATTTAATCTTTGCCAAGATGTCAAGAAAGGATTTTACATTCAAGTAAAATTATGAAATTTTTAATTTTTGAAATATAGGGATTTTTCGAAAATATGGCAACACATACATGCACTAATCTTTTCAGAAATGTCAAGAAAGGATTTTACACTCAAGTAAAATTGCTTGGCTGAATAAAATTAAAGGCCAGCCATTTAATATAAGCCATCGTAGATATTTTTAATTGTTATTATATATGTAAATTTAACATATTTATAAATATAGTATTTAAAAATTTTAAAGCTATTTATCAAATATAATGAGAACTGATAATTATCTTTAAAAAATATGAAATATTTTAATATGTAACATTAATTATTTTTAGTTTTTATCAAATTTTATTACCATATATACTCGTGTATAAACCAAGGATTTTTTCCAAGAAAAAATTTTTGAACGGGGTCGGTTTATACATAGGTCAAGCAAAAATCAGAAAATTTTCAGCAAGATTGTAAGATTCATTGACCCAATTACACCCTGTTTCCCTTGCACCTTCATCCAGATTTATTCCTAACAAAGCTCATCATCTTATTGATTCTTTTAATATTTTTGTTTAAAAATGTGGATAGGCATGATTCTACATAAATTAATATTTTTTTTAGATATTTATATATTAGATATTGTACAGATACAATTGAAAATTATGAAGCAGTCCCATTGCATCCTCTTTGCACTAGTACCACATTCTGTGGTAGTGGCTGGAAGCACTATATTTATTTCAAAAATGCCTATTTATTCTCAATTATATTATCAAAAATATATGGATTATATGTAAATGTTCATATTTAAATTCTAAAATATTAATTTACTAAGTGCTTCATAAATAAGATTGGGAATTTGTAGATTGATTGTTTGTAATCAGTAAATATGACTGCAGCTAATTCATGTATCAGTAGTTAATAACAAATAGAAATATAGTGATTTCTAATTAGCAATTTATGCATTTTCAGATAATCCTGATCATTTAGAAAATACAGGATGATTATTTTTCAGCTGATTTCAGATATAGAATTGCATTTCCGATGATCTCACGAGTGCACTCGTCAGTTGCAGAAAAATTTCCATTGTATTTTGATTCTGATATTTTGTCATTTAAAGGTTTGTTAAATATTTTTGTTCACATTCAGAAATGATAAAATACTCTAAATATTTTTTTTGATATTTTCTTCTGAACAAACATTTCAATAAAATCAAATTATTGAGAAATGTGACACAATCAAAAGATACAATGTTAAATAGTAGTAGCGCTTTCAAAGATTCTGCACAGAAAATGAATTACTTTCATCTACGAAAAATTTTTTTTTTTTTTTTTTTTTTGTTGCATTGCGTCAGGATGTTTCAATGAAGTAAATCTGGCATTTTGTCTAAGTGGTCTTATTTATTCAAATAGTGAAAAGAATTTGGAAAATTTTTTAAATTTTAAAAGAAATTATTAATTTATTTCAGTGAATATCATATTATTGTAACACTTTAAAATTGGGGATCGGCTTATATATGTGTTTCACGTTATTTTTTATTTTCAAACTCTGAAATGGAAGGTCAGCTTTTATACGAGTATATATGGTATATATCAGTACACCATATATATAATTATTATTTAATAACTATAATTACTGATAAATTTAGTAAAACTATTATATATCTAAAAGAGTAAGAGTAATATTAATAGGTTTTTGATTTTATTTTTTAATTTAGCATTCTCAAATTAATTAAATGAATGCTAAATTATAAAAAAAATATAAATTATTTGAAGCTATCTATGTTGAATTTTATATTAAATGCAAAAATCAAAATCATTTGTAATTAAATCATTTTTTGATAGCATACATTTTATGATCTTTTATTAATAGATTTTGTTTGTTTTTATGTATGTTAAATAACAGATTCCTTCTTACATATAAACAATATTTTTTAGACTGAAATTTTTATCTTATGTTAAAAATCATGGGTTAAATTTATAAGATATGAATACTTAATTGCAATGATAATTTAAACTGTATGGCTATGACAATGTTTTGATCAATTATATATATAAATGATTATATTCTGATACTGAATACATATTCTTTCCTAGTGCTAGATTTATAAACGAAAATGACTATTCATAGATGATGATATAATTTTTATAATTCCAGAAAAGTTAAAAATTCTAGTCATTTTCTATTAACTATTCTTATTAAAAGATTCATCTAATGCAGTATTGAAAAATTAACTTTTGAAAACTTTCCATATTTTAAATTAAATATATTTAAATATGACTATATGAATAAATTAAACATGAGTCATTGATAAATGAAAGGTTTGTATGAGTTTTCTTTTTCAGAAAAATAAGATTATCCAATTAAATCATTATTTTAATATCTTATAAAGTCAAAATATATGAAAAAGCATTATAATTGATAAATCTAAATTGATATTAGAATAGATTTTAAAATTTATGGAAAATTAAAATGTAAATGCTTCAAAATTTTTATAATAATGAATAGATCTATAATTCATATATTTATAAATAAAATTGTTTTAAATATAAAATGAAATAATATAATCTTATAAAAACATAAATAAAAAAGAGTAAACAAACTTATATTCATAATTCTTTTAAAAATATCAATTTATAAATTGAAGAATACTAGTGAGAAATAATTTGCTTAAAAAAATAACATAAATATTTAGTTTTAATATTAAATTTTTCTTCAGCAGCTTGATAAATTTTATATAAAATTGGGATTTTTTTTTCTTTTAAACTAAATTCAACTAAGTTTTAAATTTAATTACATGATTTTTAATCATTAGATTTTTGAAAGAATATCTGTATTCACATATTAAGTACAGCACAAAACTTTACTAGAATATTTTAATCAAACATTTAAAAACATTAACTTGATTAAAATTATTGAATCATGTTAAAACTTCATTAGAAATATGTAATGTATTTTAGGTATTTATCTATTTTGAGAAATGGTCAGATGCAAATATTTCTTTTAGATATTTATAACATCTTTTCTTACACAATACTGATCAAAGTTATTTTTTTTATAATTGAAAACTTTATATACTGTATTATTTCGAATTTAAGCCACACTTATTATTCGGAGTTTTAAGACGTAAAATTTTGGTGCGGCTTAAATTCAAAGCGAATATTTTAACATCTTATTTCTCCCGAGCTCTCACTCCCCAATGTCAGGGCTTTTACTTTTCGCTCTATGTATGCGCATAGTATTACGATCGTTGATTGCAATTTATTCAGTAACTTATTATATATATTAGTACTTATTTAAGTAAATAAAAATGTTTCTTATTTTTCAATACTTATTATAAATTTAAGTAAAAATGTTTCTTATTTTTCAATACCTATTATAAAATCTTTTTTTTTTTAAAAAAATGTTTATTTTTCAATACCTATTATAAAATCATTTTTATTTTTTCAAATTTTCCACTTTTAAAATCCTACTGCAGTCTAAATTCGAGGGTGACTTAAGTTCAAAGTAATACGGTATTTAATAATACTGCAGTTTTATTTTAAAGGCTAATTGTATAGATATATAACTGTGTTTATGTGTAAATGTGATTAAGTTTGCAAAAAAATGAATTCAAATTTAAAATACCATTTTTGCCTTGAAAATTTCACATTTTATATTGTTTGTTCAGAAATGTATAATTGTTAATTAAAATATATTTGTAATTATTTGTACAAAAAGTATTCTTGAATTTTTTTATTTAATTTTAATATAAATTGATAATTATTAATTTGTGAAAAATTATTTTTCTATTAATTTTGAAAGTTATTTTTAAATAAATAAAAAATTAGTAGCATTTTTAGAAGTTATTTTAAAAATTATTTTTAAATAAATAAAAAAAATAATAAATATATGATGTTTTGATTATTTGTGTGTGTGTATACATACACAAATAATCAGTTATATTATTTAATATAATTGAATTTCAAATTAACCTGTAGATATCACATTTTCTTTTGTACTATTTTTTTCAGGAAGCATCAATAAAGCTTTAAAAGACAGCTTGGATATTGCAGGATAAAAATGTTAGAATTTCTATATTTTTCAATATAAAAATCAAGTTAGAAATATATTTGTAATTTTAAAACAATTTATACAAAAAGTATTACCAATAGTTAATGTATTTCAATAATTGGAATTAAAACTTACTGCAATATCTTAATGCATTCAGAACTGAAATACCATAACAATAAGTTTTCTAAAGGAATTTTATGAATTTGAATAATTTTATAATACATTTTATTCAAATTATTTACATATATTTACTTCAACATTTCATGCTTAAAAATTACACACACACATATATATATGTATGTGTAGTTTTAAAACATAATAGCGTATATAATAATTAATTTTTTACTACCTAGATGGGCTACCTAGATAGAAAAACTGATTGCCAGGGGTATAAGATTTGAAAGAAAAAACTAAAATGAAAACAGATTTCTTTCTGTACTGAATATGATTGTAATGGAAATTATATAGATTACCATAATGAATGATTTTTAACATTTTATTTGTAATCAAAGTGATTATCTTGCTGCCATGTACAAATATATTCTGAAAATTTCATTAAATACTAACAAGCAATGTAGTATCAGTAGGCAATGTGATATTATTTTTAATGAGCAAATGCTTAGAAACATTTTTTAAAAACAGCAAAATATTTTACAACTTATCAAATATCATATCCTAGATCTACAAATGGGAATATAATTCATAGTTTCATTTAGGGCACTGATTGTTTGATAGCTGCTCTAAGGTAGCCACTGCATGTTAATATCTATTTTCATATGTCCAATTTAAATTTATTAACTATATAACACAAGATGGAATTATATATTGTAATAAATATAATGCTTTACAAGACTAAACACACTAACTAATTTTTAGACCAAATTAATCAAATGAAAAATTATTATTTTTTGAGAGAAAATGATATAGATGATGATAGATTCACTTCTCCAGATTTGATAACTTATTTTCTTAATAATCTTATATATAAGATATTTTTCTCAGATTTTTTATTAAGAATAATTTTGAGAATTTTTGATAATTCATTATATCATAGATCTGTAAATAAATATTAAAATTTTAGAAAACTTAATTTTAAAAAATTTCTCAATGATTATTATTAAATCTATGGTAATTAATTAGATGTATTCAGTTATTTAAATTGATGTAAACTTTTTTCAATTTTCAAAACATTTACTGTATATTCTGTATTGCATTTGAATATTATATGATTTTCAAAATTATTAATTATCTTCTGTAAGTGAATACTGTTTTAAAAATTAATGAATTATAAATTAATGAAGTATTTGTATATACAATATATATTCAAAACTATATTGATAAAACAGAATTTTAAAATTTAATTAATCAGTATTAAAATGAAGACAACTTTTACTGAATATTTAATTGAAGTGAGATGATGTTTTTAACAAATTTATTATTATATTAATTTATATGTATTTTTAAAGCATGTTTATTTTCTATTATTTGAAATTTATATAATTTATGAAAATTTATTTTTGATGCTGTTTTTCTAATTATAGCTAATTAAATGGAAATTCTTTGTTGTTACTTAATTGATAAAAATATGTATATATGTATAGTTATTTGTATTAAAAATTACAAATAAAAAATGAATTATGATTCTCTTTAGTATAATCATTTTAATTTTGAAAAATGTTATTTTAATCAGCATTTTTAAAATTTAAGCTATTGATTTATTAATTTATTATATATAAAGATATAAACAAATACAGTATATTGAATAAAAAAAACGCTCTTCCGATCTTATAAAGATATAAACAAATACATTATATTGAATAAAAAATGTTCATCGAATTTTAAATGCTAGGATTATTTGCATACAACTTCTAGTAAGTACTTAAAAATATTTTTTTTTTATTGAATGCCCAAGTACAATATTTTTTAATTCGATTTCCTAACTGGAGTATATATCAACCCATTATGAAATCAAATACTGTGTGCCATTTCTCAAATAAATTTCTCGTTATTAAAATAAAATAATACATCATCATGATTTTGGTGTTTAAAAATTGTAAAATGATTTTAATTATTTATAATTGCACAGAATTCTATATATTTAACTGATAATTTATCATATGGAAATTATTATTTATTTATTCATTAGATCTTTAAATAGATTGAAGCTTTCAGAATGATAAACGAGAAATTAAAAAAATTAATAATCTTGTACTACTATTAGAATTCTTAATTCAAGAAGCATAGAATTAATTCTATAGAAATTTTATACAGGGTCCGTCAGAAGAATGGGAGATTTAAAAAACTGAATATATCATATACAGTATTTATTTTTAAACTCTTGCTTATGGAATATGTAAGGACATTAAATAGCATTCGGCAAGATTCTGCTTTTCACGGAATCCGAGGTTTTTGCATAATATTTTTAGTCATATTACTAGTAAATCGTTATATAAATCAATCGCGAAAACGGAACCTATTAAGTCTTATCACAACAAATATCGATACCTGTGCGCGATGCCATCTTGAAAGGGACAATGTCTTGCCCAGTATCGATACTTGTGCGCGACGCCATCTTGAAAGGGACAATGTCTTGCGCAACACTTTAAAGATGTAAAATTACAAGAATTCGTGTTAAAGAGCGATTTCGTTATGTGAATTCGTATTATAGAAGAGATGTTATACGGGTGTTTAATACATCTTGAAGAATGTCGCCGCAGATTTATATTCAAACTCCTTGGCAAGAAACACTTTTTAAATATGATGTATATACATCTTAATGCAAATATATATTATAAATTAATGTATATATAATACTCTATATAAATCCATAAATTGCATAAGTAACTTATTGGATTTCAGCATAAAATCATAACCCATATAATCGGAAGAATAATTCCTGGTGTATTTTTGGCTTTTATAAAATCATAACCCACATAATCGTAAGAACAATTCCCGGCATATTTTTAAATCCATAAATTGCATAAATAACTTATGGATTTCAGCATAAAATCATAACCCACATAATCGTAAGAACAATTCCCGGCGTATTTTTGACTTTCAAAGCAAGGTGTAAAACCATAGCAATTTTCTTCGTTACGATGATGGTAACGTGACGTTTTATTTCTCGTTCAATATGGCAGCGGTACATGGTTCGTTTATCAATTCTGAGATAAATTTTTCGAAATATCTAATCGGTGCCGCTTGACCAGTTTGATGAGATCTATTGAATAGTGTCACATTTGGCAATACCGTGAAAAGCAGAATCAAGCCTAGCATTTTACTTTATGTGTGTTTAGCATGACGTGCCCTGAAGATAACCAGTTTGATGAGATCTATTGAATGGTGTCACATTTGGCAATTCCGTGAAAAGCAGAATCAAGCCTAGCATTTTACTTTATGTGTATTTAGCATGACGTGCCCTGAAGATATCCCGTAGATAGCTCCTCTCTCTACACATTCCTGTAACTTCCCTTAGGAATTATCCATTACTTTGCGCAGCATTTGAAGAGGAATCTGTGCTAGCTCTTGCTGGATTCTTTGTTTCAGTGATGGGATATCTCTTGGTGCTGGAGCACTAAAGACTTTACTTTTTAAATATCCTCAAAGGAAATAGTCACAAGCCGAAAGATCCAGCGATCTCGCAGACCAAGGCAGATTCTCATGTCTTGAAATGTCATGATTGAGGAACAATCTTTTGACGACATCCAGAGAGAATTTTGCTGTGTGACTTGTTACACATCTTGTAGAAACTATGTTTCTCCATTAATTTGAGAGTAAGTTGGCAACCGTAGAGTCACAAAAGTGTCTTAGCTCTTGCTGGATTCTTTGTTTCAGTGATGGGATATCTCTTGGTGCTGGAGCACTAAAGACTTTACTTTTTAAATATCCTCAAAGGAAATAGTCACAAGCCGAAAGATCCAGCGATCTCGCAGACCAAGGCAGATTCTCATGTCTTGAAATGTCATGATTGGGGAACAATCTTTTGACGACATCCAGAGAGAATTTTGTTGTGTGACTTGTTACCACATCTTGTAGAAACTATGTTTCTCCATTAATTTGAGGGTAAGTTGGCAACCGTAGAGTCACAAAAGTGTTTAGCATCTGTACATAACGCTCAGCATTTATGGTCACAATTTTCATTGTCATTTTCAAAAAAGTAGAGACCGATAATCCCGAAAGATAAAATAGCGTACCACACTGTCATTTTTTCACAAGAGAGAGCACAGATTCCTCTCAAATGCTACACAAAGTAATGGATAATTTCCAATCAAGGTTTCAGGAATGTGTAGACAGGAGAGCTATCTACGGGATTTTATCTTCAGGACATGTCATGCTAAACATACGTAAAGTAAATGCTATTTAATGTTCTTACATAGTCCATAAGTAAGAGTTTAAAAAATAAATATAAGAGATTCAGTTTTTAAAATCGCCCGTTCTTCTGACTGATCCTGCATTTATAGAGGTGCTGTTTCAATTATTTTATACTTAGATTTATTTCACAATTTTTTGCATTAATTTTATATAAACATCTTAGGCTCTTTATTTAAATTAAGAATGAGATAGTTTTTACTTTTAGTAATCTGAATTGTTTGATTATAAACTAGTACTCCATTCTAAACTCTATTGCTGAGCGTCCAGATTATGATAGGTCAATTGGATGGCCGCGTTGTAAAGCATTTCTTTACCACAGAGATCCGAGTCCCACACACCCAGTTTTCCAGGAAGGGGTCTGAACTCCATCCTTCAATCTTCTGTTTGACCCACCATGGGCGTTGGCTAGCCTATAATGATGTAAAAGTGACCGATGCCAGGTACAGAATATCCGAAGTGTGATATGGCGGTTTAACTAACAACATAATCTAATGAGATTATGATAGGTATCGAAAGATTGGTCCTGAACTTCTGAAAAATTTGGATGGGAGGCAGAAATTGAATCATACTATTATTCGGAGTTAAAAGAATAATAGTTCTTTGCAATTATCGCTGAAATAATTCGTTAGAAGTAGCAATTTATAGTAAAAAGTTTTTTACTAATCCCATTTCTTTCTTAATTGTTTTGGAATTAAAGCATCTACAATCCATCCAAAAATTCGAAAGCTATTTATATCTGGTTTTCTTTTATGCCACAATTCAAAAAAAAATTTTTTTTAACTGAACTGTTTACACTTCTATTTATTACAGCCGTTTTACTGCTTCAACCGATAGTTCTTTACTCAAACTCTGATTTTAACATACATCTTGATGCTTCCACTGTAGCTTTTTCTCAGGTTCAATTCGTCCGTTCTGTTGAGGCTATAACTGCAATCCCTTTGATAAATAATTCATTTGCTCTCCAAATAATTTTATTTCCTCTGACTTCTTCAAGACCATTGACTATTCTCAGAATCTTGATTTTATTCTTACTGGTCAGTGTAATTTTAAACCTTATTTTAAAAGGTTTTAATTCGATCGTTTGCTTCAGACTTCAGCCTCAAAAAATAAGTAAATAAACTGCTTTATAAAGTCTGTAATCCCCTCTTACTTGTTAGAAGCAAAAATTACGAGCCTTTCCAATAGACGGACATCCATAGGTCCACAAACATCAGCGTGGATTATGTATTCTGATTCACATGCAACATTTTTACTTGATATGTAGGCTAAAATACATACTGTATCTCACCTCACAAGTTTTCAATATCTTTAAATTCTGTCATTCTCTTTTTAATATATTTTTGATTTGAACAGCATTTTGGTTGTTAATTTTTCATGCCATGTTTTAAAACACTTTTATTACTTTTATTGTGCAAATACTTTTATTATGCATAAAAGTATCCAAGATTTAAAAAGATCCAAAAAAAGCTTGCTGTTCTTTATCTCGATTAATCTTTAAAATGAACTTATATAAGTTTTTCCTATTGCAGTAATCATATTATCTATCTATATTTTACAATCTTCTCAGTTATCTTCAAACGAAAATCTTTATCTGATGCTGAATTTATCAACAATAAATTACACTTTAAATTGGGAACATACATCACATTCTTAATATAACAGTATTTTCGCCGCTCAGCGATAATCCGCGAATAAGCGCGAAAGTGCTACGATCGAATTTGTGGTTAGAAATAAATTTTCGGGAATCCTCGAATACCGATAATCGACTATATTTTAATACTTAAGTCAAGATAAATTTAGTTTTTCCTGTAATGAAGAACAAAGTGTAATTTGAAAACATGTTCAGTCCTTGGACTTAGCAAGTTTCCATTAACACCATTATATTTAATTATTGTGTATTTAAAAACTAATGATGATTGATTTTACTGAGAAATGCATGTATATAAATTAGAAACAGATATCTGGTAATAGATAATATTTTTAATATATAAATAATAATATAAATTCACATAAGAAATACTTTATCAATTCATATTTTGCTTCTCCTGAAAATTAACAAAAACGGACTGAACGCGTTTTGGGATCACACTTCATTTGATGGAAAAGTCTAAACTGAACTGCTTTTCCATCAAACGAGTTTTGCTTCTCCTGAAAATTAACAAAAACGGACTGAACGCGTTTTGGGATCACACTCTTCATTTGATGGAAAAGTCTAAACTGAACTGCTTTTCCATCAAATGAGAGCTAATGAGTATCGTTATTTTCTAAGTACCTGAGAATCTGCTTCAGGAAATAAACAAATAAATGAAATAAATTTACTTAGGCAGATTTATAGACGTCTTTTTTTATTACATTATTTTTATCGTAACGGTTATGACAATTTAATAATGTAATAAAAATAATGTAATAAAAAAGGCAAGTCTACAAAAATGTTTTAGTAAATTTATTTTACAATATGCATTGCCTATATTCAAGATTAAAAACCATAAATGATTAATGATCGAATAAGAAAGAATGAAATCAGATAAAGAATCCTATGAAGCAACATTAACCATAAATGATTAATGATCGAATAAGAAAGAATGAAATCAGATAAAGAATCCTATGAAACAACAGTCAGAAATAAAATGGAGAGAAGTAAATATTCAAAACAAGTAAAAATTTTAGAAAGGATAAAAAACAAGGAAAGACAAATTAGACAATGAGCTACATAATATTTGCAAAAGACTAAGATACATAGCTAACAATTGCAAACTCAAAGGATTTTGATGCAGGATCAATCATATGATCAAAGATTATTGTTACAAAAGTAGCAGTAATGAGAACTCGAATCAAGAAAAAGAAACAAAGTGAAGATGAAAACGGAAATGGTTAGGTTAGTTTGGTTAAGCCGCCATATCGTACGAGGAATATTCTGTATCCGGCGACGACCACTTATAGAGCCCATCACAGACTGGCCAATGATGGCCAATGATTACCCATGATGGGGTAACCGGATGGGCCCAGACCCGGATTTGAACCCGGATCCTCCAGGGATGGTAAGCCACAATAAGACGCGGCCATCCGGCCGACGAAAACCGAAATGATTTGAGAACTTCAGAATTTTATTACCAATTGAGACGCTGATGGGGTAACCGGATGGGCCCAGACCCGGATTTGAACCCGGATCCTCCAGGGATGGAAAGCCACAACTTCAAGACGCGGCC
Source organism: Olivierus martensii (assembly GCA_000484575.1). Classification (NCBI taxonomy): domain Eukaryota; kingdom Metazoa; phylum Arthropoda; class Arachnida; order Scorpiones; family Buthidae; genus Olivierus; species Olivierus martensii. The sequence continues at coordinate 1,569 of AYEL01089067.1, read as the reverse complement.
ATCCGACTGACGAAAACCGAAATGATTTGAGAACTTCAGAATTTTATTACCAATTGAGACGCTCACTTGCCAAATCGATTAACTCCACAAAACAAAAAGTGGAGAAAAATGATAAAATGATATAAATTGTTTTTTAAAATTCCCTTTAAAATATAAATTCAAATAAACATTTTGGTATGTATTATTACAGATGTAGCTTTTATGTAATGACATATCAAATGCATAATATAGTATATCCCAGTGGCGGCTCGTGGATGATTTTTGTGGGAGGGCTGAAAAAAATTATAATAAAATACGTAGTGCGGACTGCAATGTTTGCAGCCGGATATACATATCACAAAAACGTATATCACGGGTTACCGCCACCTGCTCAATACACTGACTATGCGGTGTGACTCGGTCTGCACTGACTGCAGCCCTGATGAATACGCAATCGCACTGACTCATACAATACACACATACAGAGCGCCTATCGAGGTACCTATTATCTACAATTCAAAAATAAATATACTACGAACGGAAAAATATGTTTTTGTAAAATAATTGTATAGTAATGTAATAGCTATAATAATTTAAAAAATGTTTTCATTTTGGTGGGAGGGCTGCAGCCCTTATGGGGGAGCCGCCACTGGTATATACTTCGAGTAATCGTTAATTTAGGTACAGATTTTGAGTGACTGATGGAGTTAATCGATTTGGCAAGTGAAAATAAAAAAATAAATAAATAATATCATACAATTCAATCTTCAAAATATTTTTAAAAATGAATTAATATGTATATTTTTCAAATGTTAAATAACAATTTGATTGCTAGACAATGGGCAGTTCCACTTGTGGGTTCCCATAGCGGTATGCTACGCTTTCCCAAAATATTTAATGCTGGTCCTATGATTCATTTTGTGTAAAACAAAATTGGCGCTAAAATTTTGTAAGATAAATTTATTTATCTTGCAAAATGTTATTCTATTAATATTCACATAATATGTGTATATTAACAGAATAATGCTTTCATAAGGGCGGCCGGATGGCCGAGTGGTAACGCGTTATCCGGGTTCGCGTCCCGAATTTTTTCGGGGTATTGGGCCCAGCCCGGTGATCCCCGTCCTTCACCATCTGGCCCCCTCCACGGGTGTGGGTGCAGTCCGTGGTTGGAACTGGCCCCGCCCCCTTAGTAATCTCTCTGATTGGAAAGGGGGCGTAAAATATGCAAAAAATGCTTTCATAAGATAAATTTACTTTGTTTAATATAATAAATTTATAAGATGATTAAATACAAAAATAAGGAGAACTATACTGAGACTCTACTGCAATATTGGCTTTAGAGCTTTTATTGCCCCGAACGAAAATTTTTGTCGCGCTCCCTCAAGTCGTCAGTTTTGATCAACTCTGAGGATGATTGAACTGGACGGCAGCCCAGTCCGATCATTTGTTTTAAATTGTGTAAAAAATAATTGTCTCTTACTACAATAATAACAACAAAAACAAAATACTTTTTATTACAGACAAAATAAGAAATTTTGTCTGTAATAAAAAGTAATATGAAGACTGAATTCGAAGATATGAATTTTT
>AYEL01089065.1:0-47553 GCA_000484575.1 Olivierus martensii | reverse complement strand
TCATCTGTCTAACCAAGTCCTGGATTGAACTAACGTCATTGGTGTTGTGGACTAACCAACATTGTAATTTCGACGAGGACAGGGAACTAAAAAGAAGTAATCACCTTATAAAATTCTGTTTGTGTTTATTGGGAAGACCAGCCATCTTAACGTATTTTAAGGACACTAACAAAGTTTTGGTATTTATAATTTATTGTAAATCTAATAATTTTTTGATACTAATAAAAGTGATTTTACAATGGAGCAATATCTATTTAATATCTCTTCATTGACCCGTTGGCTAGAGACACACGAGATAATTATAAAGATCAGCACCAAAACCAGGGTGGATGGGGCGCGGTGCCCGAATCCTTACATATTTAGTAGTAGTAGTAGTAAAATAAGGAGGAGCCTACCCAGCCCAAGCACTGCGACCAACAGTGGTATATTGTGCACCCCAATCAAATCATCCCAGAAGAAAGCCTGTCTTAAGAACAAATTCTCAATGGGACAGTAGCAAGATCCTCTGGAACAGGAAAATACATCCCCAACAGAAGCAAGATCCTCGGGAACAGGAAAATACATCCCCAAGAGATCAAGCCTAAGCCATCAAGATCCTCCGGAACAGGAAAATACATCCCCAAGAGATCATGCCTAAACAGAAGGGCCACACATTCACACAAAATGTGAAGAGGAGTTTCCCCTCATACTGACATCTTCTACACATAGAGCTATCACCAAGCCCAATTAAGTGAAGATGCCTTCTAAGATGACAGTGCCCTGTAACAATCCTAACTTAATATTTGTTCAGAGAAAGCAACTCTTTAGTTCGCTGAGCAGAGCAACCCAAAATGAGAGCCTTCGCCTGTCTAAGACCAGAGGTAGTCCTCCAGAAAGCATAATGCTGGGCCAACAGTCAGTATCTAACAACCCCCCAAAGACATCTGAACATGCCCAGGACAGGCTCAGGTCCAAAAAAGGGGCGAGAAGCCCCTTCCGTGGCCAGCTTACCAGCAACCTCATTGCCCCCAATCCCCTTGTGCCCCGGCACCCAGACTAGTTGCACCCTGTTCTTGGTGGTCAGTTCCTTAATGAGAATTTGGCATTCCCAGACTAGTTTTACGGAATTATCAAGTGCTTTAAGAGCAGCCTGACTGTCAGATAGGAAAAAATATGGGAATTTATCAAGTGCTTTAAGAGCAGCCTGACTGTCAGATAGGATAAAAATAAATAAGTGCTTTAAGAGCAGCCTGACTGTCAGATAGGATGAATTATCAAGTGCTTTAAGAGCAGCCTGACTGTCAGATAGGAAAAAATATGGGAATTTATCAAGTGCTTTAAGAGCAGCCTGACTGTCAGATAGGATAAAAATAAATAAGTGCTTTAAGAGCAGCCTGACTGTCAGATAGGATAAAAATATGTTTATCTACATAATCCCTATCAAGAGTAATTCACATGCAGAAATAGCAAAAATTTCTGCTTGAAAGACAGTGGCAAACCACCCAAGGGAAAGGAATAACACATCCAAGTCTCTTCTCAGTAAACCCCTACTCCAACACCAGTAGTGGTTTTAGACCGTCCATAAACCAGCCAAACCACCCTTGATACTGCACGCAAATCCCCCTCCCCAGCTCTCCATACTGGAAAAAACAACAGTGAAGGGCTGGAAGAAGTTAAATCTAGGTACCATGTAAACCTTTACCATCCCAAGAATGTTACAAGTGTATCCTGTCCCATTCAAAAGACAAATGCTCCACCTTATGGGTCCAAGAAATCCTTTGCCCCGAAGACTGAAGCCTATAATAGCTCTCTCGGGCACTCGCCTCAACAAACAAATGCAGAGGAGGAATGCACAAGAGAACCTCAAGAGCGGCAGTAGGAGCAGTCTTCGTAGCCCCAGTAATGCCCAAACAAGCCAGCCTTTCAATCTTTCCAAGTTCAGCCTGACAAGTCTTAAGTATGACCCTACACCACCATACAATGGCAGCATAAGTAAGAATAGGTCTCACAACCATGGTATAAATCCAAAACAACAGCCCTGGCCTAAGACTCCAAGTCTTACCCAAGATACCCCTGCAAGCCCAAAGAGTCCTACAGGCTTTCCCCACAACAAACTCAACATGTGGCTTCCAAGTCAAACCCTTGTCAAGCAAAACGCCAAGGTATATGACCTAAGTAGAAAACTGCAACTTTTTACCAAAGAAAATCGGCTCAGTTAGCCCTACCAACTGTCGTCTTCAAGTAAGGGGTAAATTCAAAAAATGTAGACATATAACGGCACTTATAAACGTTTGAATTGCATTATTACCACAATTAACAATACAGTATGGATTTAATCGAATTGGCTTCTGAAAGAAATCAATTATTATTCAAAGGCCAAAAAAAATTTTGTCATATAGTGGTGTTAAGCCTAACTATTAGGAAAATTATTTTTATTATAAATAGTTAAGAGTCAACCAAGTACTGTGACACTAATATTTTAAAAATTTCAAAAAGTGGAGTTAATCGATTTGGCTTGTGAACGGCTCAATTAATGGTAAAGAAAACAGATTGATATATAGATTCAAGGAGCAGATGAACATATACAGTATCTTCTAATAAAAAAATGGTTTAATAAATATTATGCATTAAATGTACCAATTTAAGTCAAAGGAGATGGAACTTTGATTAGAGCAGTTGGACAAAGAAATATTAAAGTAAAATCATTTGAAGAGTGTAATCCCAAAACGCGTTCAGTCCATTTTGATCATTTTTTTATTTGATGCAAATACATATTCCTAGCGAAGTCATCTATCTTATTAAAGGCCGGTTTGTTCCCAAAGCCATGCCAATCGATGTGTAAGGGACACTTCAATTCTGCTTTGTTTTTGAAAACTTGCTTCAGTCCAGAGAGCAGTAACGATGAAAACTCGCTCAGTCCTTTGCGCATGAACAGAGCATTTTCCTAATCCTGCCAGCAGGGCGGTAAAAAAACAAACTGCTATTACTGTTGGCAATAAATTTGTTGTGGAAATTTTTGTCATGTTTATTAAAGGTAAAATTGTTATATTGGTTATTAATTTTCATGTTAGACGCTCTTGAAATGAAATCATAACATTAAAAATTTATGATTTATATTTTAAAATGAATCTTAAAAAACAATGTATATTATTTTTTATCACTTTTCTGTACTTTATTAACTTAATCGATTTGGCAAGTGAGCGAATCAGAATAACAGTAAAAGATAAATTATTTTAGTTTTTTTATGACGAGACAATACTGAACAATTTGATGTTGTTATCAAATACATACCATTGTATTAAAAATTACATAACTAAATTTTTGTTGTCTTATCAGAGATCACTGAAGATGCCGCCAGATACAGAATATCCCATGAGGATATGGCGGCTTAATCTAACAAACCAAACCAAAAATTTATGTTTCTGGGGACGTTTCTTATTTGCTGTTAAAAGGAAAGGTTATTTTTCTGAATTTTAGTAGTTCCTAATTTGGAATGATTAAATGCATACTCTGGACCCTTTCCTATGAGTATGTACTCATAGGGAAGGCCCCAGAATTTCCCCATGAAGTAATAAACGTAATGTTTGAACTTCCCCATGAATACAATACCCACACCCGTGGAGGGGGGCCGGATGGTGAAGGACGGGGATCACCGGGCCGGGCCCAGGACGGGCCCCAGAATTTCCCGATGAAGTAATAAACGTAATGTTTGAACTTCCCCATGAATACATTGCACTCATGTGGAAGTCCAAACATTACTTTTTATTATAGTCGATTCTCGTTATTTGAGGTAGTTACGTTCTGTAAATTCTTCGCGAATACTGAACCATTGAATACAAACTATGGAAAATATAGAGTTAGGCAAACAAGTTATAATTTTTATCATCACTGCTGTGTCTGAAACTTTCTCTCCAAGTTGCATGAATTGCATTCTTAAATCCTCTAAATCAAGTATATATTTTGCCATTTTTTTTCCTCCATATATAATCAAAAACTTTTTCTTCTGAAACTTTCTCTCCGAGTTGCATGAATTGCATTCTTAAATCCTCTAAATCAAGTATAAATTTTGCCATTTTTTTTCCTCCATATATAATCAAAAACTTTTTATTGAAGCATGTGAATGCATACGTCTGACTTCTAGTCATAAACAGAACAGAACTTCTGCCATATATCATATCCAGAATCGTAAGCATGTGAATGCATACGTCTGACTTCTAGTCATAAACAGAACAGAACTTCTGCCATATTTCATATCCAGAATCGTCGGCCTGATGGCAATAGCGTCGGCCTATGGTTTACTATCCTGGAGGATCCGTGTTCAAATCTGAGTCTTACGGTGTGGGACCCGGATTTGAACCCGGATCCTCCAGGGTGGTAAGCCGAAGCTTTCCCACGCCCAGAATCGTCGGCCTGATGGCAATAGCGTCGGCCTATGGCTTACTATCCTGGAGGATCCGTGTTCAAATCTGAGTCTTATACTTCCAATTTTTTATGAGGTCCTTGCTAACCCCTTCAATCTTCTTTCAGCATTCCGATTGATCCCATCATTGATTTGGCCAATCTGTGATGGGTTCTACAAGTGGTTGCTGCCAAGTAAAGTATCTTGTGCGATATGGAGGCCTAGTTACATAAACCTAACCTAACGCTCTGGCTTTCCACTCTGGAAGACTCGGGTCCTACCCCTTGAAAATATTTATCATGGGGTCCAGGTCCGACCCATCGATTCCCGTCCTCCACAATCCGGCTGACCTCTCCGCAGGAGTGGGCAGCCTGTAGAAGAGCTTGTTTTACTCTGCCACATAGTATTGTTCCAGAATGGAATGTGGCATCATCTGTTGACCAAAAAAAACCATATCCAGAATCCCAAGTTAAAATGTAGAATATTGACTCTTCTCCCATTTCTTTTAACTAAAGCTTGATTTTAAAAAATAAAAGCTTATATTATAAGCCTTTACTTTTTAAAATCACCTTTAACTGAAACTTTTAGATATTCCAATATTTTCTTCCTTTTAATTTAACAACACCCTGAATTGATTGCGCCATTTTGCGAAACTATTGAAAAATTTATCATTTTTTTCAGTTTATCTTTTAATATCTTACTCTTCTAAATTTACGATCATTCAGATTAATCGCGTATCCTGGGCCCATAACCTATTAATTCTTTTGCTTTATTACGAATAGTAACAACATAACTATAAAAGGAATTATAGCGGTCGGATTGGCCTCGTGGAAACGCTTCGGCTTTCCACTCTGGAAGACCCGGGTTCGAGTATCGGGTCCCACCCCCTTGAAAATATTTATCATGGGATCCCGGCCCATCGATCCTCGTTCTCCACAATCCTGCTGGCCCCCCAGCCTCGTGGAAACGCTTCGGCTTTCCACTCTGGAAGACCCGGGTTCGAGTATCGGGTCCCAACCCCTTGAAAATATTTATCATGGGATCCCGGCCCATCGATCCTCGTCCTCCACAATCCGGCTGGCCCCTCCGCAGGGATGGGCAATCTGTGGAAGGGCTTGTTTCGCCCCGCACATAGTATTCTACCTGAATGGAGTGTGGCGTCATCTGTTGACAAAAACCATAGTATTCTACCTGAATGGAGTGTGGCGTCATCTGTTGACAAAAAACCTAACCTAATCTAGATCAAGTATTCTACCAGAATGGAGTGTGGCGTCATCTGTTGACCAAAAAAAAATTACAGCAGATTCTTACCATTCTGATAGAAGAGCATATATAATCTAACGTTTTAAACTTAAAAAACAGATTGGCAACGATAAATTTTAATCAAACACTGAATGGAGTGTGGCGTCATCTGTTGACCAAAAAAAAATTACAGCAGATTCTTACCATTTTGATAGAAGAGCATATATAATCTAACGTTTTCAACTTAAAAAACAGATTGGCAACGATAAATTTTAATCAAATAAATTCCACTCTTAATTGATTTTTTTTGTCAACAGATGACGCCACATTCCATTCATTAAGAATATTAAAATTCCACTCTTAATTGATTTTTTTTGTCAACAGATGACGCCACATTCCATTCATTAAGGGAAATGTGACGGGGCAAAACAAGCCCTTCCACGGGCTGCCCACCCTGCAGAGGGGCCAGTTGGATTGTGGAGTTCGGGGATCGACGGGCCGGGGCCGGGCCCGGACCCCATGATAAATATTTTCAAGGGGTGGGAAGGATAGACGGAGCGGCTGGATAGACGAGTGGTGACGCTATCGGCGTGCCACGCAGGGAACACGCGGAGACCAGGTTCGCGTCCCGGGTCTGGTCCCGGATTTTTTCGCGGCACTGTGCCTGGCCCGGTGATCCCCGTCTTCACTATCCAGCTTCCTCCACGGGTGTGAGTGCAGCCCGTGGTTGGAACTGACCCCGCCCCCTTAGTAATCTCCGTGATTGGAAAGGGCACTAAAATATGCCGCGGAGACCAGGTTCGCGTCCCGGGTCTGGTCCCGGATTTTTTCGCGGCACTGTGCCCGGCCCGGTGATCCCCGTCTTCACTATCCAGCTCCCTCCACGGGTGTGAGTGCAGCCCGTGGTTGGAACTGACCCCCCCTTAGTAATCTCCGTGATTGGAAAGGGGACTAAAATATGAAAAAAGGGGTGGGACTCGAGACTCGAACCCGGGTTGTCTAGAGTGGAAAGCAAGTGTTTCCACGTGGCCAATCCGGCCGACTACAGCTCTTCGTTGATTAATCATATCTTGTATTTGCTATTCGTCTGATATAATCCTCAGCAACTGTACTACTAATACTCATCATGAGTACTACTATATACAGTGATAAACTCAATCGGATAAATAATAATCTAACTTGTAAGCCAGATCTAAACTTACTCTAAAAATCTGAAGGTGGGGTCAGAATCGATCCTGGATTCTTGGCTTGGGTAGAATAGATGCCTATATCCTGAACATTATTAATTTGGGCAAAATCATGCTCCTTTTAAAGGTATGATTTTGCACAAATAATGCCTTGAATCAACACCAAAAGAATCAATCACTTAAATCAGTGCCTGCCGATGGGTGGTGCGAACGGTGCGACCGCACAAGGCCCCGCGATCCTGCATGACCTAACTCTTGTTCGAAACTGTTTATTATTATTAGTAGTAAAAATCCCCCCGCTTTTTCTCGTGCCGATCCTGCATAAATCAATACTATCGAACAAAAATTGCATTGTTGTTCGATAGCAGATCAATCTAATTTAGCTAAACGATTTTTTGTTAACAGATTACGCCACCTTCCATTCTAAAAGAATACTAAATGATGGGGCTTAACAAACCCTTCCACAGGCTGCCCACAAGTTAAAAATTGCATTGTTGTTCGATAGCAGATCAATCTAATTTAGCTAAACGATTTCTTGTTAACAGATTACGCCACCTTGCATTCTAAAAGAATACTAAATGATGGGGTTTAACAAATCCTTCCACATTCTGCCTATCTCTGTGGAGGGGTCAGACGGATTGTGGAAGACGGGGATCGACGGGCCGGCCCCGTACTCATGATAAACATTTTCAAGGGGTGGGACCCGAGACTCGAACTCGGGTCCTCTAGAGTAGAAATCCGAAGCGTTTCCACGCGGCCAATCCGGCTGACTTTAGTCAAATGATTAAAAGTTTTCCGGATGTTTATGTCGGCCGGATGGCCATGTGGTAAAGAATTCGGATTACAACGTTGGAGGATCGGGGTTTAATTCTTGGTCCCACATCTTCAGTTTTTCAGGAGGGCTCCGGGCCCAGCCCATTGAATCCCATCCTTCAGTCTTTTGATCGAGCCTGTGATTTCTCCAGGAAATCATGGAATATGATTTATCTGGCGGCGGCCCCGCCATATGGCGGCTTAACTAATCTAACCGAATGTTTTGTCGAAATAATTTTAAATAAAATTTTATATTCGTATATTTAGTGATATATTTATCAATTATCTCCAACAATATAAAATATATAACCTCAATTAAACTTATTTAATAATTTTTAAGTTATTACATATAATGAATAGTTTTTTAATTACTAGATAAGACGACATTATTAATATCTAGTCAAAAGTATTTAATAATTTTTAAGTTATTACATATAATGAATAGTTTTTTAATTACTAGATAAGACATTATTAATATCTAGTCAAAAATTTAATAAATAATAAATGCTATATTGTACAGTAAATCCATATTCACATTGTATTTATTCACAGTTTATAATTTTTCCCGTGACTATACGCTAGCGAAAATTTGAGAATATATTATTTTTTGTGATTAAAGCGCTAAATCTATAAAATATGATTTATCATATTTCATTGGTCTGCACATTTTTTAATTCTTTTCTTACTATTAAAATAAAAAACGGAATTATCTAAAAAATTGATCTTATTTCGAGTTTTTATAAAATTTATGTTACTGTTTAACTGAAATCAATCCAGTTCAGAATTCGTTATGACCTATATTAATTAAATTTGATTCTGATAAATTGTGTGACTTTTATGAAAATGAATTAAAAATTATTTTTTGTGGTACTCATTCGTTTCATTATTTCATAAATTAAATAATCTATTGTTTTTAACTTCAAAATTCAATTATTTTATAATTTTGTAAGGTTTACATAATTTTAATATTGTAACTCAAATGTTTTTTTTTTTTTCGTAAATAAATCTGGAGCGGACTTGAACTTGTTGGTGTGCTACAGTTTACTAGAAACAAAACATTAAATAGAAAATTGAAAAAAAATTAAAAAATGCTTGGTTTTGGTTTATTACTATTAGTTATTTTAACGCTGTTGACGACGAAAAGTGTTAGAAAAGATTTATGTTTTCCTATTATTTTCCGTGTTCGTTTTTATATGTAGAATTAATTTACTGCATTATTTTAATACGACCGTTCTTATTTTATTTAATTTTAAATGATAAAAATTTAAGAATGTTTTAAAATCTAATAATTATAAATCTTTAAATAGAAAATGAAGAAAATAAGTTTATTGTAAATTATTTAGTAGCGAGACTGTATTTTAAACATTTGTAATGATACTTATCAAAAAGCGCGCCTTGCCTTTTTTCTTCTTTCGATAATACAGGCATTTTGCCAAATCAATTTAATATATAATGCTGAACGTATATCACTAAGTACAGGTTTAGAAATTTACTTTTAAGAATTAATTATTTTTTTTTATTTATGGATAAATTTCATTTAAACTCTGTTAAGTATCACATACATATATAGCTATTTCATGGAAACTGATACATTATTTTATTAATAAATAAGATATTAAACCCGGATCCTCCAGGGTGGTAAGCCAAAGCTTTACCACGCGGCCATCCGGCCGACCTGCGCTTCTATACAGCAACTAGTTGCGGATATCAGCTAATCAGAGAAATGCTTAGTATTAAACGAATTATACAATGGCGGTGATTGGTTGTTGACGTATTCCTATTCTTACCGACTATTGGCTGATGTCGTCAGTTGTTTACTGTAAACGTTTAATTGAATCATTGAATGGGAACGAATACCGGGCGTATCAGCGTTTGTGACTCATCAGCCCGCGGTGGCGCAGCTCAAGTGGGAATCCGCCTTCAGGAGGACTCGGATGTTGGTCGCAGTGCTTGGGCTGAAATAGGCCCCTCCCTATTCTACTACTACTACTAGCATACAACAGACACCACCCACTTTCATTCCTAATTCATTCACAGCAGTTTCCCTCAAAACATGCTTCCATGTATACATTAGACAGCATGGAGAATCATACACCCTTGTTTGGGAAAAAATCATCAAAGGCAATTAATTTTATCAGTATCAACAAAAATATTGAGGGGCCTCCAAATATAATTTGCCTAGGGGTCCCACTGTCCTTAATCCGGCACTGGACAGCACACACTCTTACCACCCACTTTCATTCCTAATTCATTCACAGCAGTTTTCCTCAAACATGCTTCCATGTATACATTAGACAGCATGGAGACATCATACACCCTTGTTTCACACATTCTTCAATTTTAAACCATTCTGACATGCCTTCATTTACTTTCTACTTGCAGAACTATTATCATATATTGCTCTCACCGTCCCAAGCAACTGTTCATTCACAGCTTATTCTCTCAGCACTTTCCACAGATTACTTCTCTTTACACTGTCATATGGCTTCTAAAGATATACAAAAGGACAGAATACATTCTTCCTCATACGGAGTTACTTCTCCATAATCATACGCATTGAGAAAATCTGGTCCACACATCCTCTTCTACTCCTGAAACCACATCGAACATCCCATATCCCTCATCAGTCATCCTCTTTATTCTCTCAATCACAATCTTACCAAATACTTTTCAATACATGTTCAATACCAAATGCTACACTCAGCAAACTTATACTCCTATAATTCTTGCATTCACCTCTCTCATCTTTCCCTTTGTAGACGGGGACAATCACAGATTTAGTCCAATCACTTGGAACTACCTTTCATCCAACATAATTTATACAAATACCACATCCATTTGACAACAGATTTCCCATCATACTTCAATATCTCAGCTGTAACCCCATCCATACCAGAACTCTTACCACATTTCAATCTGCCAATTGCACTCAAAATCTCTTCTTCACTGATTTGCTCATCACACTCGTATGTATTTCTTACATTCATCCTTATCTCATCACTTTCGCCCTCATCCCTTTTCCCAATAGGTTTGTAAAGCTTGTGGAAATACTCTTTCCATCTGTCAATTATCCTAGATTCATCACACAACATTCTTCCATTTTTTTCTTTCACACCAGACACACCCATACCTTGTTCCCTTCTCAAATATCTAATATATTATACTTTCAGAACATTTTTTTATTCCCTTCAAAATCATTCTGCAGTTTCTCATCTCTTTCTCTTGCCACCCTCTCTTTATTTTCTTTCACTATCTTTGCACACACTTTCTTACATTTCTTATATTCATCTGCCTTCACATTTCCATTTAACATTTCCAAATATGCTTTCGTCTTCTCAGCCACTGTATATGCCATCTGATCATTTCACCATGCATTGCCATTCTTCCTACCTATTCTCACTTCACCAACTACTTCTCATCCAACACTCACTACACACTCCTTAAAATGTGTCCACGCATTTTCCACATTACATATATTCTCATCCATTAGACCAGTTTTTCGCACTCCGTATGTATCTTGCTCCACATGCAGATTCCTCTTGCACCATTTACAGTCACACTACACACTCCTTAAAATGTGTCCACGCATTTTCCACATTACATATATTCTCATCCATTCGACCAGTTTTTCGCACTCCTTATGTATCTTGCTCCACATGCAGATTCCTCTTGCTCCATTTACACTCGCATTCGTACTTCTTTTATTTTCTTTACATTTCTCTATCCTCTCAGTAGAGATTCATCCTCTTCGTTCTAGAAATCAGCAGATAGTGATCTGAACCTATTTCTGCACCTCATCCGTCTTGTATCCATAACCTTCCCTCTCAATCTTTCATCTCATATAATCAAATTAATCATACTTCTCTGATCTCTCTCACAGCTCTCCTAGGTGTATTGATGGATGACCTTGTGCCTAAAGATGTTTGAGACAAATAACCCTCTTTCAGCACAAACTTCCAACAGTCACTCTTCATTGTTATTCATTCTAGGATCACCATAATTATTTCCCAACCAATCTTTCCACTCCATCTCTCTCCACACCAATTCTGCTATTCAATCACAATCACTCGCTCAGTTCCACGACTTTCATTTATCGCATTATTAACTCCACACCAATTCTGCTATTCAATCACAATCACTCGCTCAGTTCCACGACTTTCATTTAAGTCGTGGAACTGATTGTGACTTGAATAATGCGTTATTCAAGTCACATCAGAATTTATCTTTTTCATTGTCACTCATACCATCCACAGGAGCATATACCGCTATCAGAAACACTTTTTGCCGTTCTAATCCCGGGGCTGGCTGGGACCCTCAAGAGGCCCTTCCACCAGATTATACCATCGTTTGGCAATTTCACCATATTGATGATAATTTTTTACTGGATTTTCAAAACGCAAATAAATGAAAACCGGACCATCAAATATGGGTGTAAAACTCGACTAAGGGACGAAGAGAATGAAACAGAAGTATGAATAGAGGTTGGGTGTATGGAATGTGAATAGATTAAGTGAAAGGGAATGAATAAGAATTAGTGAATGAAATGCTTAAATATAGGTTGGATGTACTCTGTGTGAATGAAACATATCGAAAGAGGTGTGCATTTAAGTTTATAATGGTAAGGAATGATATTAAGCATTTCATTCACTAATTCTTATTCATTCCCTTTCACTTAATCTATTCACATTCCATGCACCCAACCTCTATTCATACTTCTGTTTCATTCTCGTCGTCCCTTAGTCGAATTTTACACCCATATTTGATGGTCCGGTTTTCATTTATTTGCGTTTTGAAAATCCAGTAAAAAATTTCACCATATTGATGATAATCAATATGGTGAAATTTGCCAAACTATTGTATAATCTGGTGGAAGGGCCTGTTCAGGGTCCCAGCCAGCCCCGGGCATCACTTCGTCAGGCTCCTAACTTCTGACCACTTTGGCAAAGTTGAACTACTAATAGCTCAGAAAGGTGAATATTGATTATCATCAATACGGTGAAATTTGCCAAACGATGGTATAATCTGGTGGAAGGGCCTCTTGAGGGTCCCAGCCAGCCCCGGGCATCACTTCGTCAGGCTCCTAACTTCTGACCACTATGGCAAAGTTGAACTACTAATAGCTCAGAAAGGTCAATGGAGAACTCAATCCCCTTTGCTACGAAAAGGCGTGGGCTCAAAGGGAGCGCAGCTTAGAAACCTCCGATTAAACAAAGCGGCATAAAACAAATACAGTAGATTTGAGTTTTTGGGTACATTTGCATAAACGCAGGCAACAATCCACAGATATTGCCCGGATGACGTCATCGGTCGAAGCCGGAGATGTATTTCTATGAACAACACTAGTTGTTTAATCACGTATACAACATGGCGGCTGTTTTTGAAACCCTTAGTAATCTCCCTGATTGGAAAGGGGGCGTAAAATATGCAAAAAAAAAAAAAATCACGTATACAACATGGCGGCTGTTTTTGAAGTCAAAACTAAACTAAATTTTTTGTCGATAATGATGAAGAGTCTGAAAACTTACAATTAACAAATTTAATGTTGGATATTTCAAAGGAAAGAAACATTAAAAGGAAAAAATTATCACTATCTGAGAAAATTGTTTAAGGTTCAACGGGCCGGGCCCGGACCCCTCCTGAAAAACTGGAGGTGTGGGACCCGGATTCGAACCCGGACTCTCCAGGGTGGTAAGCCAAAGCTTTACCACGCTGCCATCCGGCCGACTGGAACCCTTATAACGTGAAATGATGCCTCCATACGTTATAAGGGGTCTCCACCGTAAATCTGGCGTTGTTCATAGGTATGGACAGTCTATGGCAGAACCCATATTCGCTTCGTCATTTAAATAATTAATAAATTGGAAAATAGCATTATCCATTGAAAAAGCATATTGCGATAATATATATTCAATGTTTGTTATGTAAAGTATTAAAATAAAATGCCGTTTTATAATTACTTGTAATCATACAGTGATGATTTAACACAACTACGTAGATTGAAAATTATGAAATGGGCATTGAGAATATTGATAAACAATTTCTTCCGCCATTTTGGAATAAAGCAACCCGATCACGTGATAGTTGTTACCCACCTCCTCGGCTAAGTCATTTCTGTCGCGAGCAAGGTTGTAACCACTGGTCGTGACCACTGTAAATCAGACGGCATCAATCGTTTTAAAGAACAGTTATGGTGGCCACCGGTGTGACTCAGGGTTGTTACCTACGTTTCTGCGAACGCACCTTTACGAACCTCTAATTTACGAACTGCATGTTTTTACGAACTGTTGCGTTGGCCCCGAAAAGTATCCCTTATAATTAATGTTAATTAATGTCATTCTCATTTGCAAACGTTTTTGAGAATCCGTACGAATTCACTTCGTAAAATTGAGAGTCCACTGTATTCAATTTTCAGAAAATTAATTTCCAAATTTAAAATTGATATATAATTTATAAATAAAAAATATTTATCAAAATTAAAGTTAATTTATCATCATCTGTTTTATTTATTTTTTAACTTTTTTTATAAAAATTTATTAATCTAAAATATCTATGGTTTTATTTAAAAATTTATGGATATTAAGATTCACCAAAATATTCAATTCTTTTTTATATACAGTAAGATCCCGTTTAACGCGGGGATACGTTCCAAGGAAACAACGCCCCCTTAGTAATCTCTCTGATTGGAAAGGGGGCGTAAAATATGCAAAAAAAAAAAAAAACGCAAGGTCGGTGCGGATGGCAGAGTGATAAAGTCTTCCAGCTGGAGGATCCAGATCCTATATCTCTAGATTTTCAGGAGGATATTGGTCCTTTTCTTTTCCTTCCTCCTAGGGATTATGTTAGGAAACTCTCCAATCGCTAGTGCATAAATTCGAAAAATCATATAAGGCGAGCTGGCTGTCCAGTGTCCGCATGGATTCCAGCAGACTCTAGGAACTGGCGTGAACACCGCTAAAACAGTCTCATTTCCGTATAAGGGCCCGCTAGCAAGCTCCCAGTAATGGACGTAGCTACCTCCGAATGATTCAAGGTAATCCCTTTAGGTGCTTTTATGCCATACATAGTCAAACGGTGGGTGTACTCTGTCCCCCACTCATAGGAGAAGGGTATTGATCCTGGCTCGATGAACCTAATTCTTCACCTTACGGCCAATCCCATAAGGGGTGTGGGAGTTAAGATAGTCCGGCTGCGCAACTGGTTGGAAAGCAACGTATCTTATATAAGTAAGAAATTTATACAAAAGAAAACCTTGTGAATAGCCATGCAATAGTATAGGCTTATAATTGAACCAAGAAATAAATAAAATTATTTAAAAAGGTGTTCTGAAAAATGATGTCTCATTCTTATGATTACAACCCTATCAAAAGTCAGTCTAAAATGAAACGCGTTTTTATTTGGAAAATCTTTTTAAAGAATTTTTATTATTATTATTATATTCAAATTCTTATAAAATAAAATGATTTGAAAGAAAAAGAATTTTTTTTCTTTAAAAAAAAAAGTTTAAAATTTACATTAAATAGAACCAGTATATAACATAGGCCTACATCTTTTCGAAGTTGTAAGACCAGTCTATACTATAGACAGCAATAGAGGCAATATAACTTTCGTAACTATCCAGGCGATAAATCTGATATGAATAATTTAAATGAGAAATACGTGAAATTATAAATACATTGCATCAAAAAATATCGCCATACATCAACATTAACCAATATTTTTTTCATTGAAATTAGGTTATTTCATTCATTCTATATTATGAAATATGAGAAAGTACTATTCGTTGAAAGTACTGAAATTTAACAAAACTGCTATCATACGAAAGTAGTATAAAAGATTATGAAAATATAAAATGTATTTAAATTTATTTATTTTCCTGATAAAATTTTAGTTCAAAAATTGTTTTTTGTAATTAAAATATTTTGCCAATAATTTTTGCGATCGTAATTAAATACAAATATGAGTACATTACATTTTCACTTTAACTTATAAAGTATGTAAAGCCCCGAAAAAATTAACCCAGAGTCTTAAAAATCCATCATCAGGCCTGCCTGCGCTTAAATTCCTTAGAATCTCAGATTATCCGGTGCGGTCCTTGATTTTTATCCTAATAGTTGTAAATTATAATTACGACAATAACATAATTCTGTTCATTCATGGAAAGTAAAACAGTAAATAAATTGGGTTCCAAAGTTGCCCGGCTCATAGACAACTTCTGCTTCATGGTAGTTTCGTCGTTGATTATTATACTTTTTAATCTTTCGTCATTTATACTATTATAGACATATTTTGATACTTCAATTCATTTTCATATTATAGTAATCTATAATAGTAGCGTAAAAGCGATACTAATACAGTGGATTCCGCTTAATTGGGACACGTCGAGCCAAGCCATTTTGTCCCAATTAAACGAAGTGATAATAAATTCGAAAATAAAATATGTAATTCGTAGGTAAATAAACAATAGGTAAAAAAATAATAATTAGGTACTGATTTTAATGATTTATTAAAATAGGTACCTAATTATTAGTTTTTTTTACCGATCTCCTCTGACTTTGTCTTCAATACTGGGCCGCTGATATTCACGTCTCGCCCGATAATTATAGAAATTCATTGATCTAATATTCTTCAACTTCTGGATCCTTTCCATCACACTTTCTTATGGATGTTCCCTTCGACTTCTGAATCCTTTCCATCACGCTTTCTTTTCGATGTTCCTTTTCTTTCTGTAATGCCCACTCCTTAAGCAGTTGATTTTCTTTTTGTAGAACTTCTTCGACTTCTGGATCCTTTCCATAACGCTTTCTTTTGAATGTTCCTAGAATTATTCTAATGCCCACTCCTCACGCAGTTGATTTTCTTGTTGTAGGAGACGTGCTACGATAGATTTTGGATTATTTCAACGAGTCTACCATGGCTTGTATTAAATGGCTGGCTTTTAATTTTATTTAGCCAAGCAATTTTACTTGAGTGTAAAATCCTTTCTTGACATCTTGGCAAAGATTAGTGTATGTATGTGTAGCCATACTTTCGAAAAATCCCTAAAATATATCAAAAATTGAAAATTCTTTTTCTGCTACTGTCCCAATTAAGCGGAATCCATTGTAGGCCTATATCATTCTGTAGAAAGACTTCAGTTTTTAAAATTATTAACGATAGGATGAAATAAATTTTAAGAATGATGTATGTGAAGTTTTTATTATATACTATTTTTAACATAAATAAATATTGTAAGTTATATATTTTTTTCTATTTTCTTTATTTCGATTGTAATGAGTTCATTAACATAAATTATCAAAATTCATTATAATTTCCGGGTCCATTTTATAAGAAATTTTTAATTTAATTTTTTAATTTAAAAACTTTCAAAATATCTCTTGGAATACTGGGGTTTTGAGCTGTAACTTATATTATTATTTGCAGCTGAGCTGTAAAGCTTTTTTTTTTTTCTTAAAATAGTTGGAGACAAGTTGGCAAGTTGAATTGAGCCTTCTGCATTTAATGTAGAAGGCTCATTAATTCGTCTCCAACTGTTCCAATTCATATCCAAAATTCATTAATATTAAATATGAGGTTCGATGTGGTCATGTCACTCTCATCGCTTTCAGGCAACTCCACAAGACTATAACTACAGATGAAGCCGGTAGGCATGAACTTTACTTGATAATTTCCTGTTAAGTTGAAAAAAAACAAATGCTAAACAATATTATCTGCAGCCGTTTTTGGATCTAACTGCAGCGATAAAAATAAATTTTTTAAGAAAACACCGATTATAGAAATTTAAAAGCAGAGAGTACAAGTGTCCAATTTTCCCTCCAGCTGATAGTCATGTCGCATCAAGTTCCTCTATCTGTCTCTGGGACAAAAATTTAAAATTAAATTAACGATAATATATAAATAATAAAAAAATATTTAATTATATGAAAATAAATTTTTTTCATTTTTACAAGAAATTTATATATTTTATCAAGTTTGGATTTTTATCACTTTTGTATTTTAATATTTAGTAAAAATTTTTTTTATCTATACTTTTATTGTTTAGAAATTTTAACAATAATTCGTCAATTTATAATCAATGCTGGTGAGTCTAACAAATTAAAAATTACATTTAAGTTAACAGTACTATACAGTACTTGGCACAGTAAACGAAACATCATACATTACTGTACAATGAAAACTTTTCGCCAAAATTCAGCTCGCTATCGAGCTGAAAATCTACTAATTTTTTAGTATTTATAACTACATAACATCATTTCGAAAAATTTCTTCCTTAAACCTAGATTCGCTGATTCATGTTTAATTACTGTTTCACAGAAGAGATTCCATCTCATGTTAGGAGGTTACATACTTTCCTGACAGTGATTTTTTCTTAACTAATTTGCTCTTTCATCATTCCCTTCCGTACTGTAACCACGCTCTGCGAAACGAATGAGTAGATAAATTTTAATTAATTTTTTTTTCGATATTTTAACAAATTAGTATGTTTAATGCGTAAGTCTTATCTCAGAAATTCGGTCAAAGAAAGCAACAATGTAGTATTGCGATAGATTTACGTATCGAATAAATTAATAAACTTGCTTTGAAGTATGATTACGTTTCTAAACAAGATTTCATTACAAATCTACGTATCGTAAACACTGTTGGATAGTGATAACAACATTTTGGACAAATTTATTCTCTATAAGCGTATTTTTTTTTTTACTGATAAGTTAGTTTAAAACTATATTCTGCAATTACTTCCATAATTAAATCGTTAACTTTCTACAGTTAAAAAAAGGGTCGTCTTGTAGATCAATACGGAAAAAACTGAATAACGAGAGAGAAGTAGACGATTTATAAAGCTAGTCACATCACGGATCTCACCACCATTTATCAAGCTTTTTTTATTTTCCTTTCCTCCAACAGTTATTTATATTTTTATATCTGTTGCGTAGGCAGAGATCCACGCGATTTTTACCTTAAATCGTAAGAAATTTAATTTAATTTTTGCTACCAATCGAATAATTTATAAACATCTATAAGATGCGGCGCCATGCTCTGATTCTAAGGTCGAAACACAGCGTGTTTTATCGATAGGTTATTTAGACGGAACGAACTAAATAACTGTAACTTGTATCGCATTTATTAAGGCGATTATTAAGATGGGCGAAGTCGAAAATGGTTCTTTTTTTAATGAGTTAGAACGGGGAAGTAGTTCGCACCGGGAGCGTTTCTGATCTGAGGAGGTCGGGTGCGAGACCCGAGGTCGTTCACCAATTGGGCCGCCTCCGGCCCGCATTCGAGCGTAACCATCTCTGATTGGTCGGAAGAGTTAGTGTACAAGATTAACCGGCACTCGCTACCTTGTGTCTACAACGATTTCATCTAGAACGATAATTACTGTTTATATACCTATATACGCAACAAACAACCATCTTATAACGTCCGTATTTAAATATCATATCGACTGCGCTGTTTCCGTTTAGAACTTCTTTTGTGTGAGTACTGTTTACGTTATTCCCTACTTGTCGAGTGTATGACTGTAGCCGAAAAGGAAACTTTTCGTTTAAATCAGTAATTAATGTCCGAATACGAAAGATTGAAGCGTAACTGTTTAAAACGTAACGAACTTTTCGAAGATTCCGAATTTCCAGCTAACCAACAGTCTGTTTTTTATCATCAGACGCCACCTTTTCAGTTTGTTTGGAAAAGACCAAAGGTAAGTACCATTCTTTGGAACATTAGTGCAAAACCATTATCTGGTCATTGTTCTTTTATTGCCGATAAAGCATGACAAAAACAAATAAATAATAAGTAATCATAGAAAAACGGAAACTTTTCCTAAATCTAATGATTCAAATTTGATTTTTGCATCGAAATATCGCATATTCTTCATGTCACAGATTAAGGTCGTGAAGGAACGTTTAAAACCACGAAAACGAAAAAAATTGATTATTTTAAGCTCCAAATTTATGATAAAAGTGCAAAAATGTTTAATATATGAGATCATAGTTTAATATTAGCCCGTTAAGCTACAGCATATTTTGTTTTTTTTTTTTAAATGTTTAATATATGAGATCATAGTTTAATATTAGCCCGTTAAGCTACAGCATATTTTTTTTTTTTCTTATCCTCGATGATTATCAATAGGCAATGCAGTATTTTTTAAAGTTTTATCAGATTTGTATTAACACAATTCTGTTATAAATCATTTTTGATGACTTTAACCCAGAAAACAGTTTTTTACATATTTTTTTTTAGCTTTAATTACGGATTATTATCATTATATCAAATTTTAAAACAGCGTAATTATCTTATTGGAAAATCTCCATTAAAGATAAACAGAAGAGTAACAAACTTCGACAGAATGCATTGTTAAAACCGAGTAATTATGTAAGATGATAAAATATCAAACTAGAATTCCGACATATTAAGTGATTAAATTAACCTTAGAACGAATTGTGTAGGAATATATATCCACGCCCGTCAGGACATTGACCCTGAAGTCGCTCTTACCATTAAAGGTAAGCAAACAGAGAAAGTTGTCCAAGAACGTATTAGGACCGCAAACATTAGATTTAGGATGAGAAGCGTGAGTGAGATCAGGAGGAAAAAAATTTCTATAAGTGAGGGAAAAAAACCAAAAATAAAATAACCTGATGATTTTGTTCTCGCTTTTCAAATCACATCGGCATGAAATGTCTCCAGGCTGTTAAGCTATTTTTTTAACGATTAACTCATTCTCGTTTTTCCTCGAGATACAAATCATCTATTTTTAATAAATGTCACAAAATGCGCTCTCTTATATTTTCCTCATTAAATAAATTTCCGCATTTTATGCCTCCTGCTATACGTACAGTACCTTGACCTTGCCTGTACAGTGAGGGGGCGAACACTCCCGGCATTTATATAATTTGCATTAAATTTATGAAAAAATAATAATAATAACGAAAACGCACCTATGTCAATTCTTTATAATTCGCTAGAGAATGCGGAAAGCTAAATCTCACGTTAAGTTGGCCTAGTTATACATAACACACGGTCACTGGGTCTTACTTAGCTCCGAGCCATGTCTGACATCAATTTTTGGATAATGACCAACTAAAACGAATTATATACAAATTAAATAAACTTTAATCATATATCTACCCTATTTATAAGTTTTAAATATTAAAATGCAAATGAAGAAATATTATTAATTTTTGTTTTTTTTTTTTTGTTTTCCTTTAGGAGATATGCTCCAGTCCGACATTTTTCAACGATGGTTGCATGCAACTAGACGTCATTCCGGGTAAACTCGGTGAGTGATTAAATAATATGTCGAGCTAAGTTTTGTATTCACACTTGGCTTATCTGAAAGATCTCCCAGTTTCTATAAGTTCTACCAAGCAAAACGTTCCTACTCGTGAGACATAGTACAATCGTAACATGCATCAGACCATAGCATCTCCAAATATATTAATAACTGAATTATCCTTCATAAATTGTTTCCTTAATGAAAATTATCTTTTAATAAGTTATAATTGTTGCAACTGCAACTTAATTTCTTCGTTGATAACCTAATTTCAGAAAGAAAGTAAAGATTAAAAAGTTCATCGCGCTGTCTGCCTTTGTTTTAAAATACGTAATAGGTTTTCATGAAATTCTGTAGACACGCTTTATCAAAAATATGATCTCCATGCTTTATATTTTAATCATTTAAAAATAGTGGGCTTCAAACTTTTGAGATATTGCTTTATACATTTTTGAACAATTGTTTTTTCATGAAATTTAATTTAGTAGCAAGCCATAGGAGTTGATTTTGACGATTCATTTAACTAACTTCGTACCTTCCGACATGTAAAAAAATGATGGGCATTAAAACTTCTACTTTTTTCCTTAACAAGTTTTGAATTACAGTTGATTTTTATGAAATTTAGTAATCATGTCCCGTCATTAAAAGTCGATCTTAATAAATAAAATTAAATTTGCGAGTTTTTTTCACTTAAAAATAGTGGAATCTCAAACTTCAAGTTTGAATTTCCGCTGAATAATACTTTTGAGAACAAAAGAACTGAATAGTACTTTTGAACAAAAGTATTCTTCAAGTTTTCTCGTTAATAGAAGTAATATGGATCATCAAAATATCCAACATCGGGTCGTCCTTCAGTTTAATGGCATATTTTAATCGCTTATCTTGAACAGTTCCAAAATACTGGACAAACTTCGAAAGTAGGCAATTAGTTCTTTCCAGAACAGCTTTATCATCATCATCATTATTTTGTTTTAAAACTGCTTTTTTAACAGTTTCTACAGAAAAACGAAAGTAGTAATTATACTGACCTCTAAATATGTTTTTAATTCAATACCAGAATTCTTAAGACGACCATAAACTTAAGATTTAATGACTCTTTTTATTGTTTTTCATACTTCATCAAGCATGGTACTGCCGTTCAGGATTGTTGAAAAATATTAATTTGTTAACAGATTTTTTTCCATCCTTATCATTCCTAACTTCAATATTTATATATTCTTATTAAACACGAAATTAAAAATTTAATTTAATTAATTAACGATTCAAACAGTTTTTTATTCGGCCATTAAATATCGAAAGTTTGTTATTCATTTAGAGTTATATCGTAAAAATTCGAAATAATTCTGTGAAAGTCTTGAATGTTTTGACGCTCTATTAACGTTCAACTTCACTGCAGAGCAACTTTACAAATCCAGAAAAACAACTATAACTTTCAAGAAATGATTATAAATTTTTATATAGAATTCTAGGAATAATTTAATGATTTATTAAAAAGAAAACTTGAAAAATTTAAAATTCACGACAATTAAAAAAAAATTTTTTTTTCCGTTTCCTATTATTTCATTCCATGCATGAACCAATTATTTACGGATCGAAATTATTTTCTTAGAAATTATGCAAAACCGATGCAAAGCCACCACAGCCAATTTTTTCCTCCTTTTATTAGTCATATCAAAAATTTTTAAATGCATATACAGAAATTTATTTACAAAATTTAAGCTTATAACTTTTTAGTTGAACGATAAAAAAATTTTTTTCTTCATTTGAAATCATCTAAAGATCTGAATTTATCTTAAAAATATTTATGAAAATTGTAAATATATTTTTATATAAATGAACATTTTTATAACGGTGTAACTTATAATTAATTAATTAATTATGCATATTGTGACTTAATAAAAATGCGTATAGTATATATTATGATCGAAACACAATAAAAGATGATAAAAATTCATTATAAATATTCAGCTTTTTGTGATTAAAGTAAGCTTAAAATATCCTAAATTATTTTTAAGGGGCATTATTTATTGATAATGTGAAGTTATCAGCTGTTGACAATTATATGCATGCAGCTGGTAGCTTATAAATGATCTAAAAACTGCTAGAACATCACACACATCTTATTACGCAATCTTTTACTCTGAAGTTCTCTTCCGTATTGCTAATAGCGAAAACCGGAAATTTATATAAATAATTAATTTTTTTCCCTCAAAAACGGGTATGTATTTTCGCACCTGTTCGAATACAATGGAGAAAATTTAATGGCAGAATCATTTAGAACTCATCAATCAATATTTGATTAAAAAATATAACGATGATGATAATACATTGATGCATCAAAAAGTGAATGCTGTATTAATCGTCATAAAAAAAAATTATTTTATTATTTAGAAGGTTCGAAATTTAGCTTAACTGCATAACTTTTAAGTTCCACTCTCATTCGGATCCATTGATATTAAATTTCGTTAATTCTGCAAACATTTGTCGACAATAAACTGCTGCCATACATAATTAGAAGCAGTTAAAATTTATTTAGCATAAAAATGCAGAGTTGTAATTACAATAACAGTAATTATAATTATTATTAGTCTTTGAAAAAATTAAAATTGATTTGTTGATATTTTTTAATCAAATTATAATGATAGATCAGAGAAAAAATGAGAGAGATAATATTTTATAAAACATCAGATTAATCTTGATTTTAAATGATTGCATTTACAGGTTCAGCAATTAAATATTAAAAAAAATCAAACATTATATAATTTTTTACTATTTTCTTGGTTTCAGGCAAATCAGATAAGTAAGAAAACCATCATATTGATATAACCTATATTTAAAAATAAACTACTGTAAGAAAAATGCTCGAGTAAAAACGTAAATAAAATTTACAATGGGAGGAAATTTAAAAATATATTTACGTTACTAGCACAATTCAAATGTATTACGAGGAAAAATAGATTTAAATTCATCATCATTTGAGCCAATTTAAATAATTGCATTAGTATGAAAAAAATAGCAATATGCAATTCTTCGAGACAATAAAACTGTGTCACGTAAGGCGTGGTTTTTTTATTCGTATTCAAATTCTCTGTGGGAATGTTTTGTTTCTGTAGTATTCACCCTTCAAATGATCGTTTATAAATGTATACAATGTTAATTTCATAAATCAAATTTAAAATCATTAAAAACTTTAATGACTGATGGTGATTTCTCGCTATAGTTACCACGCACCAATTTTGTTTTTGCATTGTTATAAATGTAGCAAAACGAATTCTTATCATAAATAGAACAGTAACATAGAAAATACACAATCACTGAGCGAGAAATATAGGTGAACGTTCTAACTCAAAATTTGAATTAAAATGTTCTCTTAAATTATTATTAAATTTATTTAATATAATCGAATCCATAGCAGTTTCTAGAACTTGTAAAACTGAAGATTTGCATGTCGAATCAAGAACGTTTCTATTTTTATCAATGTAGATTACGTCAAGGTGGTGAAATTCCTCATGTGTTTGGTGAATATATGGCATTTTCAGGGCTAAGATATAATCTTGTAGGATTGCATTTTCCTCCATTGGAAGATCTTTTTACAGTCCCATTTGTCTTTCGTGATTAAAACAGGACTTCTTATGAGATGATTCTGTTAATTAAGGGGTGCACAATAAACTATTGATAATCATAGTGTTAGGGCTGTATAAAGTTCCCCTTTCCTACAATATACAGGCTATGCATTTTCTCTATTATTGTGTTCAGCAAGATAGGCATGATACTGATCAATAAAATATTTTATCTCTGTTATATACTATATGATAATTACTCTCAGAAATAATTTCAATCTAATTTTGCTAAATATATTAAAATATTTATTATAATTTATTATTTTCAACCATTTTTTCATCTTTTTCATTTTAAAATAGAATATGATATAGAAATGAAGTGTGTGTCTGTTCGTCCATCAACAGGAAAATTTGCTTAAATATCCGATCTGAATGAAATTCATAATTATTATTGAGATCGTATAGAACAGTGGTATTCAACCTTTTTTACTATGCGAGCTACTTTTCTATACTAACTTATTCGGCGATCTATTCTCTTGTATAGATCACATTCCCCAACCTGATTACGTATAACTATGCAGTTAAATGCGCTCACTCACTTAGGAGGACCCACTCTCTCAGCCCTATAAAGAAACTAAAACTTTGTGTATTTAAAAATTTATTTATTACTTTTAATTATTTTAATTCAACAAATAAAATAAATATATTGGAATAAAATATTTATTTCTCTATTTTGGAAAACCAAGATTAGAAAAAATAACAGATTGATTACAAACTCATAAGTTACAGGAAATGCTGGTTGATAAAAAAAAAGTTAATGTGAAATTTGGCATTGTTTGGAGCTGGCAATATGTCATAATCTGCTTTTTCAAAGACAAGAATGTCGATTCAAACCACGACATAATTTTTTGCACATTATCAGTTAATATTAGAAACTTTTCATGTGTATACTTCCAAATGATAAAAAAATTATTGATTTTTTGACAATTTTAACGAAAAATAAATAAACAACAGAAATACAGTTAAAGAAAATTAAAAAATAATAGAGAATAATGATAAATAAATTATTATATTTTCAGTTTTAATTAAATTTGTACGGAGGAATAAACAAGAAACCAAAAATCTCTCCGCTATTGACCGATCGATGGGTTGAACACCGCTGCTATAGAATAATGATGATCAAATCTGATTAAAAATGATCGAAATCTTATTATTATTCACGACGTAACAATGATTTTGATCATTTTAAATTTTTAAAAAAAGATGTAAAATCGAATAATGGAAGCGTCACGCGATCGTTCATCGATCTTTGCTTATAAAAAATTATCATTAAATATTCACTTTTGTCTGCACGCAATTATCTTTAAAAATATTATATAGTTAATCTATTTTTTACGAAATCGTTCATTATTATTCAAGACACATTTCAATTAATTTTTGAAGTTACTACATATTTTTCATTCGCGAAACGGTGGTGGTTCGAAATATTTAAACTATTTTTTACGAAATCGTTCATTATTATTCAAGACACATTTCAATTAATTTTTGAAGTTATTACATATTTTTCATTCGCGAAACGGTGGTGGTTCGAAATATTTTTAAAAAATCGATTTGTTTAATATTATTTGTTGCACATAAGATAAAGTCGTTTAAAAATATGCTTATAAATTTAATTACCGTCAACGAAGGCTTAACTTTTCAATATTGATATTTAATAAAATTTTTTAAAAGTTTATATGTAAAAAATATTATAAGTTAATTAAATATTTAAACATATTTAATAATCTAATGATCGAATGCAATAGCACAGAATCAAACATATGATACACATTTGAAAAGAGCTCACTCAAAAGTTGATCGAAAAATTTAGAAATCAAAGACAATATAACTTGCCATTGCTGTATGAATGCTTGAAATAGGGGCGATCTCCATATTTCGGAGCCTAAAACGGAAAAATAAAAAGCACTTCCGGAAAGAACTAAAATCACCTACTTTGCGAACATGTCCTTTATTTTCGAATAATTAAAGTTATTTTATATAATATAAAATTTTAATAAAAAACTAAATAAAATCCTGTGCAGGCTTAAACGATGTGGAGTGGAGGTGAATGATATTGATATATCAGTACCAAATTTCGTGAAAATCTAATGCAAAAATTAGTAGGTGATAAACAACAAAATACAATATGATGGTGATCTTATAAGCCTCCTTTTCCTTCGGAAAGTAGGCTAAAAATAGGAAAAACGTGAATATAAATAGTAGTAACTAATGCAAAAATGGGCCCTGAATTAATCGCTTCACTTGCTTTATAGTAAATCCGCTCTTGGCTTGAATCTAAATCGAATAAGTATAGTATTGTATTACTTGTCACCCAAGGCAAGGATTAACATTGACGAAACGACAAAAAATACCATATATTTTATAGATGCAGTATATTAACCTTACCATACTTGTATTATAATTTTATATTCAGTATACAAAGTCATCTTTAATTCTTTTATATGTATTCCGAAATTTATATTTTATAGTAGTTTGAGGAGTCTAGAGTTATATCTATTCAAATTATTTAAAATGTAAAAAGATAAGTTATGTACAATGCACATTTGAAAATTTATGATATTTCCTACAATTTAAAAGCAGCTACTTATTTGGTATTATTTTTTTTCTTAAAGAATAACAAAACATAATCTATTCTAAATCATTAGTTTCTTAGTACTGTACTTATTTATTAAATATTAGATATCATTTAAAAAAAGAAATGATATGAATGATAAAACCAGATTCCCAGAAAGAACTTCTAATACAATATGCAAACACATATCATGATATGAATGATAAAACCAGATTCCCAGAAAGAACTTCTAATACAATATGCAAACACACATCATTATATATGCTTTTTATCTTTAATCTTATTCTATTAAATAACACCAAGCACTTGAAGCAGCTTCAAGTGCTTGGTGTTATTTACTACATATCATTATATATGCTTTTTATCTTTAATCTTATTCTGTTGAAATTGTTAAGGAAATTTAAGTAATACTATATAAAAAACATCTGTATTTGGAATCTGATCAAATTCAGTTAAGCAAAGAAATCTGTAAATATAAAAATTCCTTCACTGTCTATTATTTTGGCTTTAAATTTTCTGCACATTTTAAGCAAACTAACAAAAAAAACTAACAACAAAACTAACAATTAAATATGCCCATATTTAATTAAATAATCAAAAATAGTTAAACAATGTAATCTGTATTTAATGAAAAATAGACTTCCATATTTCTTTATTTTGACCTGATTTTGCTATTTTCGGGAGGTCCTAACTAATTTTAAAAAATCCATATTCCAAAATTCATCCTTATCAGGCAAATGATGAGCCTGTAAAATATTATAGAAGGAACAGGAGAAAAATGACTTTTTTGTCAATTTTCAAACTTTACCAATTTATTTAACAACAATTTTAAATTTCAGATGAGGTATTCTATGCCACATTAAATTTTCTTTGATATAAATATCAGAATAATAATATTTAACTCAAAAGAAAGTTTAAAAGAATCTACAATGTGTGTACATAAAATAGATCCATTCAATCAATAATCATTCTGTAAGAAATATTCATTAAGAAATGTTTTCCATCATACATAGCTAATAAGACCCAATTTTATGTGATAATGTTCTTTAAATTGCATTAAAATATATTTCAGCCTACCATTAAATATATAGTTTTGATTTATTGCTAATGATCATTCACCAACCTAATAACCTAAATTAAGAATTTAACTTGGCAAATGATAAAATCTGCTTTGAATCAAATCTCTCCTGACAAAATGAAGAAATGTTTCACCAAATATTGTATATTAAATTATTTAGATGGATCATTATTTACTGCATCTTTATTTTGCATTTAAGTGCAATGAGTACCTATAAGCCAGTTTATTTGGATGGGCTGAATAATAATACAATCTGGAAAGAATTCAATTTAGAGTCAAGTGATGAAATTATAGTTTCGTGTGCATTTGGTTCTGCACAAAATTAACTGAATTTGCAAATTTTTATTCATCAATATTATTATTATTGTAATGAGTATTTTTTTCACTAAATTCACTAGAATGTGGAATATGTTAACAATGTTTATTTTTGATATAAAATATAATTGAGCTATTAAAATTTCAGGACTTGGAACTTTTATAACAATTGATTTAATAAAATTAATAGTTTTGTAAGTTAATTTAATTACTTAATTAGGCATCCTTTTACTTTTAGTGGAATTTATTTCATATAAGTCTTATACAATTTGCATTATTTAAGATATTATATATACTCATGGGAGTATATATAACTATATCTACTAGAGGGATTGGCTCATACCTGTATAAGCCAATCCCTCTACTTCAGAATTTAAAAATAGGTAAAAATTCAAAATCATGTTTGATATATAAGAGACCTCCAATTTTCAAGATGATCCCATACATTGAATTATAAATGATTCTTTTTTACAATTTTAGAAATTTTCAAAATCCAGTTCACTATTAAAATAAGTATGCCCATTTAGACCAAACACCAGACAATGCCATATAACCATCACAATGAGATATGAAAAAAATTGAATGGACTGCAAGTATGACTGTATCATATTGCATCTAGTTGTGTTTCTTTTTATTGATGTTCTTGTTTGGCAAAAAATCACAAAGAAATATGACAAATTTCTGTCATTTTCAAATCTCAAAAAAATATTTAAT
The DNA here is from genome assembly GCA_000484575.1 of Olivierus martensii. Lineage (NCBI taxonomy): Eukaryota > Metazoa > Arthropoda > Arachnida > Scorpiones > Buthidae > Olivierus > Olivierus martensii. The sequence continues at coordinate 18,364 of AYEL01089065.1, read as the reverse complement.
AAAAGTTCATTTGGTTCAAAAAATCAGAACCAAAATATGAAACAAAAATATGCAATAGAAGAATGAAAAGTCACACAATTACCTGAAGCACAAACTGAATGTCCAAAAGCAATAATCATTGATATAATCATCTCATATTTTCTAAATGATCAAAACCTATCAGATATTGTACAAATTATCAATCAGAAATACTAGGAATACTTCAGACTGATGATTTGTGATTTTATTAATTTGAATTTTAAAAATATTAATTTTAATAACCTTTATTTCTTCAGATTAATATTTAAAATGAATGTTTGTTTAGAAATACATAAAAAATAAAATAAATAGATTTTAGAAGTATTATTTTGTAGAATAATATTTGTCAATGATTATTATTGCTTTCCCTCAAAACATGTCCCAGTAAGAAATGAACTCCCAAGAATTCAAAGTCATTATCAAAACTGTTTTTTTTACAAATATCATTTCTTGAATTCTCACAGTTTCTCATGTCTCTAGGCAAACAATCTGACCTCAGATGACACACTTAACTTCAATTCTATCTCATCTTGTTTCATTAGAATTATTTTCCATTCTTTATATTAACAAAGACTGGCAATTATTATTAATTTGAATGATTCTTTCTTTAGAAATAACTTTGATAAAGCTATTAATATCTTTTCTACTTCTTAAAAGAGGCATTTTCACATTTTAATTTGCTATTCTCTCTTATTCTTGTCTTCTATGCAATAATAGAATCAATAGATATATCAAGTTCTACAAGTGTCTTACTCAATAGTACAGTAATTTATTAGGAATTGCATAGATTAGATTAGATTTTTATAATTTCTGTTATTTGTTTATATTAAATATATCATGCTACAATATGTCAGCCACCTGGTATGAATTTGAGCTACTAGAAAACAGTAATATGCATAATCATATAAAATCAATGTCAATTTTGTATATACACAAACTTTTTGAAAAATTTAAAATATTTAAATAAATTTTATGAATAAAACAAATTATAAAAATAAATAATAACCTGAAAAATTGTTGAATTTTGAAGATAAAAAACAAAATGAATCCAACAAAAATGCAGCAACAATTTCATACAATTTTTTTTAATCAAAATATTCAATTATTGAATGTAATCAATAAATCAATATTTTGCTTTTCTTTCTTATAAAAAAGAAGAAAAAATAACCATTAATGGTTTGGAAAATAAATCTTTTTATCCCATTTATGTTCTATGGACCTGCTGTGCCTTGCTAAGCATTATTTACATTATACTAGTTTTAAGTGTTGCATCTCTAGCTTACCCTTAATCTCTTACTTTCATTCTTCATATCCTTGGTCTCTGCAGCAGAACTGCTAGCAAGACCAAATCTATTAACATTTTCAGTCATGTATCCCAAACCCCACACTAGTTCTTGCCTATCAACAATCCACAGATGCTGACCCTCTCTACCCACCCTGGGTAATCATCACATCTCCCCTCTTCCAGAGCCTCTTCGTGCCACAAGATGGAGAGAGGCTCTAGCACCCATCTGTTTTATATAAAAATAAAAAATAAAAACTCAAGCATTGTCGAGAAAATCGCACGAGAAATTTTGTACTGAGTTCATATAATCTAAAATTTAATTATCTTTTGAGTGTCTCAGTAGTGCAGTGGTTGAAGATTTGCTTTTATAATTGAGTGATCGCTGGTTCAATTCCTAGTTTTGACAATTTTTTTAGTTTTATTTATTTATTTTATTATTTATATTTTTCTATTTGTTTTAAATATTTTATATATGTTTATATGAACAATGGCTTCTATATATTTTTTGTCAATAGATGATGCCACTTTCTATTCTGTAAAAGTATTAACTTTCTGATTCAATATGAGTGTGGTACATTTGAAAGTTACTTCTCTTGGCAATTGTAATGAATAAAAACTATTCCAAATGACTTTCATTAGTATACCTCTTAATAATCGACTGATCGAACTATCTATTGATACTATCTTTATTTATAAAGTTCAGTTCCTTTTCGTTTTTACCCGGTTCGCAAGCTCCCCTTGTAAGTTATTTAACTTTGTAATTATGTGGGTAAAATTAGGCAGTTTGTAAGAAATGGAAGCTAAATCTTTATTTCTATTATTTTTCCTTTTTCATAAATCAAACAGCACTAATAGACTAGAAGGGTATTCTATTGCCGATGGAAGGAAGCCTGATGATGACTTAATACCAGAATGGAGTGTAGCGTCATCTGTTAACAAAAAAAAAACTGAAAACATTTGTAACTTTAAAATAAAAAGAAACTTAGTTGCTATTAGTGCTGTTTGATTTATGAAATATGATTATAAGTATAAGCAGTTGTGAATAACATTTTATATTTTTCCTCTTATTTTCTTTTTAATTTTGAAGTTTTATTTAGTTAAGATGAAAAGAATCTCATGCTCATACTTAATATGAGAATCATTAATTTTTGACAAATTAAGAATTAAACAAATATTTGAAAGAAATAAAAATTATGGCAACATGATTATCTTTTAAAAAAATCTATAAATCAAAAATTATTTTTGCATTAGATATTTTACATTGAATTTGAACTATTATATGTTTATGTTCAAGTATAGACAATTAGAAATAAGTCTGATCAAGATGAATTACACTAGTGATAAAAATTATTAAGTTCTTATTGTAATAAAGTTTGTCATATGACCAAGTTATTCTGTATTGGTATGAAGATTTTAAGTAATTTGTTTTCTTATATGTTTGGAATTTCATATTAATATTTTGATTAATAATAAAATTATTGTTTGATATATGCTTTTTTTAATTAATTAACTATTTACTTTTGCTTTATCCTATCAGCTGCTAATTTTTAGCTTTGTTTTTCCATTAATGTTGTTATTATTCTGAAACTTTGATATATTTATAATTGAAATGCATCTCTTGTTGTCTTGATATATTAAATTAATATAAGATATGAGATTGAATGAATCGAATACATCTGGAGCAGGTGAATGAATTTGTGTATTTAAGAAATTTGTTATAGAGAGAGAGAGAATTGCATTAATGGTAAGTTTGTCAAAAGATTAAATACTGGATTAAAAAATTGTAGATACTTGAGAAATATGTTAGGAAGGAGAACTCATCAAAGAATGCTAGGATAGTATTGTATCAGTACCTGCTAATTGTGGCATATTAATGTTTGGGAGTAAACCTTTGAAATGATGTGAAAGACATAAAAAGCATTTGAATACATTTGAAGTAAGATATTTGAAGAATATGGCTGGAGTGATGCAATATACTGTAATTGTATTTCTAATGATGAAGTATAAAAGTGAAAGAAATTGAAATGAGTATTGTTTATATAGCTACAAGTCAATTTTCTGATTGTTTGGTAAGTCAAGATGAATGAAGAGTAATTAGCAAAGTGATTATACGCTAGACATTTTCATATTAAGTATGGAAGAAAGTTGAGGAAAGAGTGAAAAAACAAGAATGAGTATATAAGAATATGTGGATTTGATAATGTGAATAAGAAGCATATATGGTGTAACCTTGTTATCTCGAACCTCTTTATGTTGAAAACCTTGATATGTGGAAAAAAATTTTTCTGTGCACTTTTGGCATTAAACAAATGTAATTTCAATAGTTATCTCAAAGTATTTTCTTCAAAACCCTTGTTATCTTGAATTTATAATTTTTGTGCTAGAGAAATTAAAAATACAAATTTTTCCTGGCTTTTAGAATTTAAACAAAGGATTTAAATTTAACAAAAGAACATAAATGTGCTACTGATAATCAGAACAGGAACTTTTTTGTGTGTGTTCGGAATATTGAACATGCCGTATGGTAGTTTCGTTTTCTAAATGTCACTTCTAATTGATGATAGGTTTTTGTCAATATGATTGTGATTATTCAGTGATATTTTTCAACCTTGATTTAAAGATGCAGGAGTATTTAGATGTTAATTTTCATGGGAAAAAAAATGTCTTATGCAGTATTAAAAACTATAGTGTATCCTTACATTTCACTCAAAAAAATAATAATAATTACAAATTTTTAACTTTCTGAAAAATATAGAATTGAGCCTTATCACTGCACTGCTACCATCTCTCTTAATCTTCTTTGGAGCCATGATTGAGGAGTATTTTATTAAAATAAAGAAAAAAATAACTAAATAAGAAGGATACACAACGATAAAGATAATGAATGTCTGTTCGTAACCGTGTCTCGAGCGCAAAGGAAGATGGGAAACACGTGACCGCAATCCGCTGGTCACGTGTGCGAGACATAGCAATCTGTTCGCTATCCGAAATTTTGTTCGCTATCGGAGGCAAATTTTTAGCGAAATTTTTGGTCGTTATCCGAACTGTTCGTTATCAAAGGCGTTCGCTAACCGAGGTTCCACTGTATGTGACATCAGATGTCTCTAGTACTCGAAAATTGATTCATCTAGTTTTATGTAGACATCACTAAGATTCAATTTTCATCAAAAATGGCAAAGATAAAATCAAAGTGCACAATTGTAAAGAATTTTTACTAAAATATTAATTACAACTATGAGTATTTGTTGTTCAAATATCTAAAATTTATATTTCAGATATTTGAATTGTGGGCACTTAAAAATTGCTTTGCAGGCACTCTGGTACCCACAGGCACTGCATTGCCGACCCCTACCCTATATACCCCTAGTGTGTCACATGCATTAAAAATAATTATATTAAAGAAGAAATACATAAGTTGACTGGTCATATGATAAAGCAGTTGCTTACCATCTTGGGAGGATATGGATTCAATTCAGAGTACCACATCTCCAGTTTTTCATGATAGGTCCAAGCCTGGGGCCAATTTATTAACTAAACTTAACCTAGTAAACATATTAAAACACATTGTATTATTGACATAAAAATCTTTATTTAAAATTGAACCTTGATATCTTGAAAATTCTTTGTCAAATTTTTTTTGTTCTACTGTATTTGTGTGAAAATGATGATGAAATTTGAAGGAAGCTGATCAGTGATGTCAGAGAGATTTTTTCTATTTTTCTCTCTCCTTTTATGCTATTCATCCTTTTATAAGGCTATAGGAATGATAATGATGTAAATTAAAATAATATACATTTTAAAATATTGAATAAAAATAAATAAATTCTGTGATATGGCAACTATTGAATTTCAAGTTGAAATTAATTTGTTAAGGATGGATAATTGCTGAGACTCCTTTGCTTAGGGAATTATTTCCTTGGAATTTATCAATATAATATTTGATCCAGTCTACCAGAATCTTGCTAAATACAAATAATTGCTTTTATGAAATGATTATTTTTATAAGTAATGTTGTGACTTGCAAAGTTTAATTCAAGTTACAAAGTTTGTAGAGGTGATTTGTATAATATCAATCTTGCAGCTTTCTGTGTTAAATTCAGAGTTTTCATAGATAAATAATTCAAAATATTAATTTATATTTGTAAAGAATATTTAAAAAAAATAAATAAATAGTACTTTGATTAAAAATTTTTCAATATTTAGACTTCCATATAAAGATATATTTGGAGGTGTTGTTGCATTCACTAAAGAACAGTTTATTGAAATCAATGGTTATAGTAATAGTTATTTCGGATGGGGTGGAGAAGATGATGATCTCTCTGATAGGTATGAAAAGATTTTTATATATATAGTTGATTTTATTATCAGTTATTTTTTAAAATATTTTCATTGAATATATAAATATATTAGGATAAAGTCAAAAGGATTTACTATCACTAGATGGGAACCAAAATTATCACAATTTACTATGATCTTTCATAATAAAGCAGTTCCTAATCCAGAAAGGTAATATTTCTTTTTAAATTTTAATATAATAAATTATTTTAAATTAAATATTTAATTAAAAATTATTGTATTTTACAGATTCAATCTTTTAAAATTTGGAAAGGAAAGATTTGATAAAGATGGATTGAATAGCTTGAATTATAAAGTTTTAAAATTAGAACTGAAAGAACTTTACACACGAATATTAGTTGATGTAAAGCCTTAACAATTATAATCCATAATATTATTATTAAAATATAATTAATATGAAAGACAACGGTTAAAATACATTAAAAATATTTTTATTTACAAAAATATAATTTTTACAATAACAAAATCATGACGATAAGATAAATACAGGCATATTTTATTTTACAGAACTTTATTTTATGGTTATTTGCTAATGCAGCACTTCTCAATTATATTCCAAGGGTTTATTTTATATCTCAAAATAAAAATTTTCTAAAAAATAATACTTAGAATAGATATATAAAACATAAATTAACACATAACTGGACTGGGCTTGGAGCCAGCCCTGAAAAACTAAAGGTAAAACACAGGAATAGAAGGCTGTACCACAGCATTTAGCATGGGGAAAGGGAAGTATGAGAAAAGTGAAAGTTTCCTACCAGAAGATGTGTGGTAGAGACTAACAGAAAAAGGAAAAACCTAAAAGTGTGAGACAGGAATCAAACCTGGATCTTCCAATGTGATATTCAAATTCTTACAAGTCTATGCCGCCATATCCTCATGGGATATACTGTATCTGGCGGCGGCCACTTGTAGAGCCAGTTTGTATTTAGAAACCAACAAAAATCAGGAAAGAAGAAATATCGTCATGCTAGATCTAATATTGCATATTGATAAATAGGAATGGCAAAATCAAAAGAAATCTGAGGACAATATTTATGCAGAAAAATAAATAATTTTCAATATCTCTTACTTTTATTGATACTAATTTTAGTGATATAAGTTTTTTCTTCATAGTTTTTATGAAACAAAATAAGCTTGGGAATTATGGGATTATTTTATTAATGCCCATAATTCTGAAGCTTATTTTGTTCCATAAAAACTACAAAGAGAAAAACTTGTATCACTAAAATTAAAATTCCGTTAAATTTCTATGCTGTATTATTATCTTAGATTGGTTCCAGAACTCAAAAGGCAATCCCAAAACAGCTAAATTCATCTTAGTACAGTACAGGATAGTATCTGAATATGAAAATAATAATAATCTTTATAAATTACTTGTAGTTTACTAAAAATTATTGCCACATACTTAATAATAGGTAATATTCAGATTTTTCATGGGTTGTGATTTGCCGACATATCTGATATCCAGATTTATTATTGGATTCATTTTGCTGTTTTTTTCAATAGCTACATTATTCCTGTATGAATAATATCTGTACAATAATAATTACTAAACAATGTTCAAACTTCATACATTTGAAACTCTGTAAAATGAAATACTTTATAATGAAAAATAAAAAGTCAGATAGTTATAGAAAATAAAAATGTTTTTAATTTTCCTGAAAATTAATAACAAATAAAAATTATAATTTATTGAACATTTAACTAGGAAAACAAAAACATTTCAATCTAAATAAAATTTTATATTATTGAATAACATTATAAAAAATATTTCTGCATTTATAAATCACTAAGAATAATTCAGAAAACAAATTATAATCTCTTTTTTATTAAATATTAGTTTCAAAGAATTTAATGAATAATAGTGTAAATATGTTTTTATGCTTTTATATGCATTAGCAAATGAAAAATGAAATGAAAATATTTTGATTCATTTTACAATGGTGGTCTGGAATGTAACTACCTTAATAATGAGGTATGCCTGTATTAGCCTAAATTTTTTACATAACTTCATTTCAAACAAATAAATTAATAAAATATGTTACAAAAGATATATTTATTTTGCATTTTACATCATTTTTTATTTATGTTGTTAATTTTACATTTATAAACATTCTGTAATCAAATAAATAATTAAAAAGTCATTAAATTATGTAAGAATAGTAAATTATTTTAAGAATTCTATATTTAATCGTATATTTGTACAATATAACATGATGATGATGATGATATTCCATTGAGCAGCATAAATGCAGGAAATTGTTTTCTCTAAAATATGTTAACTTTGTAGAGATGCTTTAAGCCACTGTAAAAATTGTAAATAGAAAAAATTATATAAATTAGTTTTAAAATAAAGACTTATTTATATTTATTAAAATGTACAATTTAAATTTGTAAAAATTTTTATGAAAAATAAAAAATGAATATATACATAAATAGTTTAATTCCCTAACAATATTTTTGTATATTTCTATAAACAGACATGAATACATATTGTTTTAATTGAAATTTAAATTGCCTTTATGTTCTGTTGACATTAAATGCATCTGATTTATCCATGATTTATTTTATTATGAAAACATCTAATTAGGTTAATTAAAAAACTTAGTACTCAAAAAATAGCTGAACATTACAGAAATTAAAGAATTTTAACTTCTGACTGAAATCTTGAGTTATTTTTAATAACTAGTTTACAGTTATAATAACTATTTTAACTTCATACAGAAGAATGTAAAATTTTCAGCTATTATATTTTATTTAAGAAAATGTTATATAGATGATTTTTAAAGTTAGAAAAATTATCAAATAGAAAATAAAAAACATTCACAAAAGCTCTCATTTTAATTAATTATTTTTTCATAAGCTTACATATAGTTAATACTTCGAATAGTGTGAGAAATTCATGGAACCAATTATTATTTGCACTAATAGTAAATTTTTCAATATTTAACAATAATTATTATTTATTACTATATTCAATATCAAACACACTATTATTACAGATAACATTATTGATTATAATGTTTTTAAATTTTTTTTTCAGTAATATTATTAAATTTTTTCTAGAACATTAAATTTAAATATTTTATAAATTCAAACAATATATAAATTTAAAATTTAAAGGCATTAATTGTTACTTATGCTTTGAATTTTATGAATAAGTATATAAAATTAAGCTTGATTAATAATTGGTTCCATGAATTTCTCGCACTATTCGAAGTATTAACTATATGTAAGCTTATCTTTCTGATGTTTCACCCCTTCAAAGCCAAGTGATTGTTCTTGGATTGCTCCTCGTCTGGTTTTACTAACCAAATATTAAGATAATTTGTTAATTGTCATCATAAAAGGAGGCGGAGCTATGTTAGTAAGACTGGTCTAGGTGCACAATAGACCAATGATGGTTGCAGTGCTTGGGCTGAAACATGCCCCTCCCTATTCTACTAAAAAAAAAAGACTGGTCTATGCTTACAACTTGCATTAATCGAATATTTGCTCGCATGTCTCCCCAAATTATGCAAATAATTAGGATAGAAGTTTAATTATTTTAATTGATTGCTCATTTTATGATGAAATATAGAGAGAATATTAAATTTCCCAAATTCATTATGATTCAATGTTCTCTAATGCTCATTTTAACAGTAAAAATATCTTAAAATCATATTTTTAATAAAATTGAGTTTATTTCATAATCAATGATAATACTAACTTAGATGATAAAATTAATTTCTTACTATATAATAGAAACTGATATTCATTTTATCACTTACAAGTTAGTATCATTTTATTTAGAATTTATTTTGCATGTAGAAGATACTTAACTTAATACTATATTTCTAATGCTTACATTCAACATTACTTAAATAACATCGTAGTTTCAAAGTTTGTTCCATATAGAATCATATGGAACTTATAACATTATAACATTCTATATGGAACAAACTTTGAAAATACGATGTTATTTATGTAATGTTGGATGTAAGCATACTGAAGAGGGACAGAATATGTCCAAAAACGTTATATGCTAATAAACGCTTATTACCTTGCTTATAGTGCTTTTATAATTTGAGTTATATATAGTAGCAAGTGGTAATATATTGTCTCCCCAAATTATGCAAATAATTAGGATAGAAGTTTAATTATTTTAATTGATTGCTCATTTTATGATGAAATATAGAGAGAATATTAAATTTCCCAAATTCATTATGATTCAATGTTCTCTAATGCTCATTTTAACAGTAAAAATATCTTAAAATCATATTTTTAATAAAATTGAGTTTATTTCATAATCAATGATAATACTAACTTAGATGATAAAATTAATTTCTTACTATATAATAGAAACTGATATTCATTTTATCACTTACAAGTTAGTATCATTTTATTTAGAATTTATTTTGCATGAAGAAGATACTTAACTTAATACTATATTTCTATTTTAATAAGAAGATAAATAATTCAAAAGAAAATACATTGAAATTTTATCATTTAAAAATATATGAGAGAATCCTTTTTATCTATATTTCTATTTTAATAAGAAGATAAATAATTCAAAAGAAAATACATTGAAATTTTAATTATCATTTAAAAATATATGAGAGAATCCTTTTTATTACCTGTCTGCTGTTACTATACTGAGAATTTAAAAGGCATTTATTTTTTTTGAAAAATGATTTCTGTAGTGTATCTGATGCAAAACTTTGGATCTAAAAAAATAATAATAATAATATATATTTTATGATTATAAACATTTAAATAATTAAATATAGGAAAGCATTACAAAATTATTTACCTGATAAATAGTAAACCCAATAACTTTTGGCTCAAGTATAACATGTTGACAGATTGAGATGACAACTTCATCATTATCAGAAAGAACTAATTGTATTTGAGGATTTATATGAAAAGTGTCTGTAATATTTTTTAAAATTTTATAAAATGAACATATTATATTTTAATCAAAGTTAAAAATAAAATAGGAAGAACCTGTATTATTTCTACATCCTCCTGCTGTTACTCCTCTTAACCAACATCCATGATAATATTTTAGATACCAACATGTCTTTGATCGTAGACTGAGTTCTTCCTTACTAGTATCTCCATCCAAATGAATAATTTCCAAAGTAGTAAAAGTTCGTACAAAATCCTGATACGTCATCCTTTAATTAATTTTTTTCTTTCAGTACCGGTAATTTTAAATTTAAATCTCATAAAAATAAAATTTTATATGAAAATTTACCAGAACTCTCCTTCCTGTAAATTTCTTAAATTCTTTTTATGTTTATTCTCTGGAGTTAATTTATTCCATTCAGAACTACTAAAAATTTATGGTACAAAAATTACAATAATGAAGCATTGTTTAGAGATATTAAAAATATATATATAAATAAAATAATTATTCAAGCATTAATAACATACTTTCTACACCAATTTCCAACATAATCTGAAATCATGTTTAGAGGATTTCTTAATTTAACAAGTTGTATTTGATCACCATCAACTGTTTCAACCTATAAAGAGAGAGAATGCATTTTGTAAAAAACAATATATATTAAATTTTAAAATTAGAATAAATTAACACTATACTTTGTCTAAAGAAATGACTCTATAGTTAGTTCCCAAAATAATCCCATTTGCTAATTTTTCTGCTTGATTTCTTGACTGTAAAATTATAAAAATAATTCAGTAATATTTCAATACAAATTTTAAGTTATTCATCAAATGTTATATATTTACTTGGACTGTTTGCTGTTGAACAACAGCTGTAATTATTGATGTCATTACAAGCATTTTATTGAGAATATAACTACAAGCATTAGGATCTTGTTGAATGTTAATTATCTCTGTAATGCCTCCTGTCAAGTCAGCTAAACCATCTTGTGAAGAGCCATATTTTAATGCTTCATAAGAGCCATGTAATCTATATAAAATAAATAAATTAAATTAATATATCTAAATTAATTCCATATTTATGAAGAACATTGAAGAATATGAAGAATATCATATTTATGAAGAATAAACATACTTTGCATATGCTTTTTCAAGTAATGCAGGCCAGAATTGATTACTACGTTGTGAATGAACAAATACCAATTTATTATTGATTGTTGGCAGTTTATCATCTATTATGACTTCTCTCCATTTACCACACCACCATACATTAAAATAAAAAATTCCTGAATAATCTTCGGAAGAAAATTTCTGATTTGTTGGCACCACCTGATGAAATAATCCTCTCATCATATGTAAACAACTGATACATGATACAAACCATCGGTCTCCTAAAAAGAATAAATTTTTATTAAAGCATAAAGTAATTTATTAATATAATGTGTTATAATTCAATTATATACTGTATATTGTTTATTTATTATCAATTGAAACTTAAAGTTTTAATTTTGACAGAGGGGAGAATTATTAAAATTTTATTTAAAAATGTTTGTTTTCATAGAAAAATTTTTTACTGTAAAGGAGAAGATAGAGAATATTTTACTGTTAATTATTTTGATTTATAATTGCATACTGTATTAAATTAACTGAATTGGTAATGAATCCAAGCTAACCTAATATATTTTTAAAATCAAATTATAAATTTAGTTGCACTAATCGAAATCGCATTATTCAAACTCGCACTAATCGAGGCCTACCTGTATTTTAAATTTCAAATAAGTTTATATAAAAAATTAACATTGAATTTTCCTCATTGTAATATTTTTATCAAAAAAATACTTTAACTATAATTTTTAAATAATTTTTTATCTCGTTAATTTATTGAATTATAACAATAAATAGAAGTGATTTATATGATCAATTTCATTGGAATACTAACATTCTATATCTGTTCACTGAAATTACAGATTTTTCATTCATTATTGTTCTCAGTGCTGTACAAGTGCCAGGGAACGAATTATACTACTACTTTTTTATTAAGAAAAATATTAATTTATTTTAACAATTCACAGAAATTACTAAAATAGAAGTTCATATTACAACTTAAAATTCTTTAACTAAAACTATATACATAAAATTTCACTGTTGTTCATTTCACTATTGAATTATATAAATAAAAATATTTTTATATGTATATTATAGTTCATATAAATATAAAAATACAGTATAAACACAGTTTTTAATCTAAAACAGTAAATGAAATAGTACATATAAAATATATTATAGTAATGAAGAGTAAAGAAGAAAACCTAAGCACTAATCAGAGTTTTATTTCTGCTTAGTGCTTAGGTTTTCTTCTTTACTCTGATTAGTTGCAGAATGTCTACAGCTTTAGTATATTTAATATTTTTAATTCTATAAATTTATTTATTTTTAATCTGATAAAAATTTTCTCTCTCTTTAAGAAAAGGAAAAATACAATTATTAAATAAGCATTTTTAAAATAATATATTTAGATTTCAGCTCGTTGTCATCTTGAACAAGGATTATATATCATTTTACCTACAACATTTGAATCAGGACAAGAAGCAGAATTTTTACTAAGAGTTTATTCTACAAAACCTGTAAAATTAAAGTAAGAATTTTTATTTAATAATTGATATAATTTAAATATTAGTTATAGGTATAAAGATGTTTTTTTCAATAAATTCAATAAAATGTATCAATATAAGTTAAAAATCAATAGAACAGAATCTTTATTGAAAAAGTCGTCCGAATAAGATAAAGGCGCTGAAAATATTATTTTTTATTCTTAGATGATGTATTTTAATTTTATATAAAAACTAATAAATCAAATTGCCCAACAGAAATTAAAATTTTAATCAATAATTATTTTTTATTTATTTATTAAGAATTGAACTTAAAAATATCATTAAATCTTGATCCTCATAAGTAGTTTTTGAATCACTAATTTATAAAAGGAAAGCAATATATGCTACTGGTAACATTATCTAATATCTTCAGTTCTATCAAAAGATAAATTCAATCCAAAGCCAGAGAATTAGTCAATATATATTCCTCAAACTTAGAAAATGACACTTTTGATGAGTTGTGATTTTTTTGCATAAGGACAAAACATCTAGTGGAACTGATAAAATCTCAAATAAAAGATAAACTTATTATAAGTTATTCATAATGCTTTGAGGATTTATCTATCAATAATAAGATTAAATGCAAAAAGGAGTAAGATCAACTCAATTGCACACAGTTTTGAATGAACTGTGTGCATTCAACTTATATACAAAATCACTTAGTCTTTGGCTCTTTTATGCATTTAGAGTAATATTATTCATATCATAGACTTTAAGAATGTTATTAAAGATTTTGCTATAGATAGGCTGAAAAAAAATTTAAAAAAATAAAAATGTTATAACTAGCCTAGACATTTGGAATTATTTTTTGAAATATAATTCTGAAATTTTAATTGCATTATTTCTCCCTCACAAATTTTTTTAAAAAGGAAAAAACAAATTTCCTTTAACTTTTCCTTTTTTTTGTAAGCATTAAAAATTTTATAAACTCTGGCCATTGTATCAATATAGTGTCTAATAGAAAATGTAATATTGACTCTTGACAATTTTTGCAATTTTATTTTGGCTACATTTCTAATGTAACATTTTATTCTTATGATCATTTCCCTAAGTTTTCTTAAGTTTTGTATATAATAAATAGTCATATATAAAATTACAATGTGTCAAAATTAGAAATAAACTTCAGGAGGTCCCTAGTTTATGATGGGGTTGTATCCAAAAATTTTGTAATTCGAATCAGTCATAACTTGGAATATGATTTTCTGTAGGCACAATGTTATAAATGGAGATTATGTTCCCCAACCATCAAAATTCAGAATATTCATTATGCTTTTAAAAAATATTAGCATACAGTAATGTTGAATAAATGCTGTTTATTATTTAAAACAAGAAAATTAAGCATTTCATACTTAGAATTTTATGAGTAAAACTAAAGAAAACACAGTATAAAACAAAAATGAAATATTTAAGTTATTTTCCTGTGCCCAAGTTTCTAGCATCAGTTGCATGATAAAGCAGTCTTTTGTTACCTTAAAGGATCCAGGTTCAATTTTTGGTCTCACATATCATTTTATAAAAAAGGTTCCAAGCTTGAGCAGGCTCAATGAACATCCATCAAGCTTCTAGTTGATCTCACCATAGGTGTTGGAAGTTTGTTAGGATTCTAAAAATGCCAAAAATATCCATTACTGGCTTAATTCAGACTATGATCATTTTTAAATCTAAGTTTCTAGCAAATACACGCAATTATTTTTTAATATCAATTCCCAATCATTCACTTACTATTACATAATAGTAAACATTCTAATCCCAACTACAAACTGCCAACATCTATGGTAGAGATAATAGGAATTTATAGTAGGTGAATTAATAATTGGACTGGAACTATCAAAAATTTTTCAGAGACATGGAATTTGAATTCCATGCTTCCATGCATTTATGATGCAGTTGAATGAGTTGAGCCTGGACACTTAAAAAATCTGAAGATATGAGACCCAAAATTAAATACGAATACTGCATAGTGGAAATACAATACACTTCCATCTTGACAACAACTCAGCCATCAAGTCAATTTGGCTGCCATTATTGCAAAATCATTGATGGCAACTGTCCTAAGTATGCATTTTCATCATAAATAATCATAGTCATAAGTAGAAATTGTCTTTAAGTTGGGAACCTCCTGTATAATTTCATATTCCTATTTTAAAATGCTAGTTTTCTCTCTAAGTTAATTTATTATGAGTTTTTATATATCTTTCCAGACTTCTTTGTTAGCTGGATTATAATTTTAATGCACTATTTGCAAATTATATATTTGCAGAAATTTAATTATTTATTCAATATTCATGTTTCAGATGACCAAATCTAATATTTGCGACATTATCATCACACATAAAACTTTCTTACAGTTTGTCTTGTTATGTCCTGTTTTACCACATTTGAAACATATAATCTTGCTAAATTTGCTATTTGTTTGAAAAACTATCACATCACTTCCTGCTAATTTATTCTTCTCTGACAGCCTGTTTGAATTTCTTCTGGTTTCATCATCAATTAACTTAACTTTGCATATTTTGTAGTCACTTTAGAATCATCAGATATTTCAACTGCAGAAATAACATCATTACAGTCCTTTTGCAAAATCATTAACAAACTACAAATTATTTCATTTTTAGATATTTGTTGCACCAATAGCTTTCAATTCTCTTACTAAATGATCAAAATGGATAAAATGATGATCTAACAAATTCTTGCCATTATATTTCAATTGTAATAATATTCTCATTAAATATAATTGCAATGTAACTTATTTCTTTTCATATTTGTCTGAGAGTGTATTCAAATTTCTTTTGTAATCTTCTTATCTTTTATAGTTTCTAAGCACTTGTCACTAATATAAGCAGTAATAATGGATTTTGCTTTCATATCAACTTTTATCTATTTTTCCATCTTCATTCAGAATCATATCATCATCTTTTATTATTATTATCTATTGATCTACATTTTTCTCTTCAAGGACGACCATTAACCTAAATTTCCAATTATTATAATTTATACATAAATATCAGAATCCTATACCTGCTCTAAGCCCATAATCTGTTGTAAATTACCCATATTAAAAGAGAAAGATAAAGACTTGTTTTTTAACTCAAACAGAATATAACACAACTTTAATCCAGACTAAGTAAACAGTTTATTAAAATGTTATAATATAATTGGAATTTATTCTCTGTAATTACAGTATTCTCTCCATAAACATTAAGGAATTTGACATTTTTCCATCACTTTGTATCTATAAACATTATTATCATACATATAACTTTCTTTTTAACAATAATTGCATAATCAGACTGTAAACAAAATAATCCAAAAAATTATTAAAATAATATGCAATTACATTACATATTTATTTGATGGAAGATTGAGGTATGAAGATATGAACACTTCAAATACAAACAAATCATTTGCAGGTATTTATTATACAACAATGCTTAGAAATGGTAGATCTGTTATTATTCACCCAGGTCAAAAAAACATCCATCAATATAAGTTCAGATTTAACTGATAGGTTATAAAAAATAATAATAGAAATAAATACTATAAATAAATTTTAAAAAATTCACAATTTAGACAACAGACTAGGTCATTTGAATTGGTTTAGGGTAGTAGAAAATTGGCCTCAAAACTAATCTAACATAAAAACATGACCTCTATTAGTGAAATCATGCATTATGATATGATTTTATCTTTGACAGCTAATAATAGACCTGTTTTTCTTGAATTTTCAGAAGGGCTTTATTTTAATGAAAATGAATACTGTCTTATTGCATTATAAACAAAATTGCATCATAGCAGATTACATTCTAATTGGCTTAGCAATATTAATATTCTTATCAATCAAAAATGTGATATTATTTAATTATATCAATATTAATCATACAAAATTTTCTTAGGTTAATAGATTCTGCTCCAGCTACTCTGAAATCTGCTATTATAAAGGTATGTGAAAAATTTTTTAAATAATTGGATCTGATTTGATATTAATATAATTTCTGAAATCTGGGTAACTTAAATCTTGTTAACATTTTAGTACTATTCAAAATGTTAAGAATCAAAGATCTTTTTAATTAATCTTAAACTTTCATGTTCTGCTACTCATGAAGAAACACAAGAAACTCAATAAACACTTTAAGCAGGAATACAATTTATTATTAGTAAATAAAAACAGAAACTATCATGCAATAATGTTTTTGGCCATCTATGGCTATCTTAGGCACTTCTAACACTTGTTAGAAATAACTGAGGTGGGCCATAGAAGGCCAGAAACATTACTGCATATTATTAGTAGTATCTGTTTTATTTAATAATAATAAATTATATTCCTGTTTAAAGTGCTTATTGGATTGCTTGTTATCTCTTAAAGCTTTTAGAATTTTAATTTTGCTAATTACATTTTTATATACCATATTAAAAATTATAAAATTTACCAATAAATAAACAGTAAAATTAATTTCGATTAAAACAATTTATCTTAAATAAATGAAAGCTAGTTTAATTATTAAATAAATAAAATAGGTAATATCATTATCTAAATTTTGAATAAATCAAAAATTTAGAAAATTCATTATATTTCATATTTAAATATTTTGTATCAATATTGATTTTTTAATTTTAGGCTCCTTCATTTGACAGTAAAATTTGTTCATATGAAGCTATTTTCCTTCAACTTGCAGATGAAGTGAGTGTTATTTAATTAAAAATTAAATTTAGCTAAATATTAAATAACTAAATATATTATTTTATAGCATAAAACTGTAAATGCATTTGAACTTCAAGAATTACTTGAAGCATGTCTTCCAAATGGTAAGATTCATAAAAAATAAATATATTTAAAAATTGCTTATTAATATTTTTATGTAATTATCAAATTTATTTTCATTAAAAATTAATGATTTATAAATTTTATATGAATTTTATTAAATAAAATATAATTTCAGATTATGTAAAAAGTTGTGCTACTTTAGAAGTGTGCAGACAAGTTGTTTTAGCACTTGATGTATCCTTTTTAAAATTATTTTATAATTACTATAGTGATATTTATTTTATAGAAAATATTTTACAAATATTTTCTATAAAATAAATTTTGCTCAATTTAACTATTTAATTGAGAGTAGGAAGGATTTTAATTTTAAAAGTTTATTAAATTAAATTATGATAATAT